>SNQJ01S0154441.1:0-10023 GCA_010110895.2 Picea sitchensis
TTTTGAGAAAAAAAAATGATTTTTGAGCCAATTATAGAAGGTGTTATGATTGCACACTAAATAGGTCATCCAAGTGAAGTTGTTTCTAGCTAAATTTCTCTTGTTATCGCTTAAACTCTCACCAAAGGAAAGTCCTACCCTGAGAGGGAGAGGTTGAGGATATATATATATATATATTGAGAAAAAACAATTAAAATTTTATTTTTGAGAAAAAAAAATGATTTTTGATCCAATTATAGAAGGTGTTATGATTGCACACTAAATAGGTCATCCAAGTGAAGTTGTTTCTAGCTAAATTTCTCTTGTTACCGCTTAAACTCTCGCCAAAGGAAAGTCCTACCCTGAGAGGGAGAGGTTGAGGAAATAGATAGGGAAGCCACCTACTATCACCTTAGTGCCCTTGCCTCTACATTTTTAGGCCATGGTTTCCAACATAATGAGGGTTTTCCTAGGGGGCTAATACTAAGTCCTATCATTTCATTTCTAGACAGGTGAGGACAAGGAATTTGTTTGACCTGGGTTGACTTCTCTAAACTGATGCTTCAAGAAAATTAAGAGAAGAAAATGCTCAATGAATGCTTGGAAGGAAAACACTTACTAAATTATTCAACACAATGCACTAATGTACCATTACTCATAATTAGTGATCAAGCAATATACAATGTTCAAGGTGAAACTTTCTAAGTAAAAAGTATATATTCATTCACAAGATAGTCTTCATTTAGAAAATTTCATATGTGCAAGAAGTCAAGCATGAACAAGTACTTATGAAACATTTAAGCATGAAATTGGGTCGTTATGATAGCAATGAAATAGAGAATCATTTAACAAGTTCATAACCAATATAAGTTTGCATCCATTCAATAAGTATATGCCATGAAACACATGAAGTGTCACTGTTGTAAAGAGAGAATAAGGCAACGATCTCAATGTAATAACTTTAGAAGAAATACAATGCTACCAGATTAGCAAATTTCAGTATTATATGTCAAGGCACAAAAATTATATCATTAACCAAACTTATCATTCATTCATCAACACTCTGAAATTAATTTGTTTCTCATCATACAATATAGATCAATTCTTTGGAACCATGATTGTAGCATGAATCGACCCTCTCAACTAGCAAACAATATAAATGTTGCATTGTTTGGGTAGATTGTTTGGGGTGGTTAGGGTAGGAATGTATCGTGGTCAACCAACCAATCCAAAAGACATGCAAACACCACAACAAAATATGGTTAAAAAACCTTCATAGAATAGTGAAAGGAGGCAACGATTGGACTAATTACAATGTCCTTTGGAATTCCTTAACATATTTTGGCTTCTTTGGGATGTGGAAAACAAGGTGTCAAAAAAACATTGCAAGACATAAACACTTTAATCACCATTGAAAGTGGAATACTTCTACAGTTTTATGAAAGTCCTAGATAGAGTTTTGGATAACACATAGGAGGTAATGTCAAGGCTTGAAACTAGGTAATTTATCTCTCTTTAAAGTCGTTTGGACACCTATGGAAATGAATATAATGAAATCCTCGAAACATTGGAAAAAGAGGAGGGTTACAAATAACCCCGCACAACAATAAATCTCTGCAAAAAAAGGAATACTAGAAAAATACCAGAACAACAATAAAGAACATGCAATGATTTCACTTTGAATGAGGTTGTTGGTGTAAATTCTAACCTTGTAGAATATCTATTGCAAACACATATTCAGAAAAGAACAGAAAATATACAATGGCAAATACAAACATTACACAGAGATTTTTTCCCTGGAAACGCAAACCGGGAAAACCAACATATTCTATATTCATTCATTGTGTTACAATGTTTACAATACAAAATACATATAGGAGCTAGCAGCATCCAAAACCCTTACCCAATGACCTGGATTAGTCCAAAACCCTAATTCCTTAACTAGAAATAGAAAACCATTGGCAAAATAAAAAACCATGTGCCGAAAAAACACCTAAATATAATGCAATCCCGTTCGGAAAAAAAAATTATCCATCAAAACAAACTTGGGTCCATTACCCAAACCTAGGTTCTCCAATTTCTCATGAACATAACTCTCTAACTGTGAGGATTTATGTGAAGTTCCACATACCACTGAAAATGGAATGACATGTACTATCCATATAGAATAGTTTTACCTTCAAATATATTAAAACTCATACCATTATACATGAAACAACCTTGGTTCCATTACCCAAACCTTTGTGCTATCGGAATTCACTACCGTACTTTCTCCAAGGGTTGACATCAATCTACAATATCACTCTATAATAGTTGACATCAATGGAAACCAACAATCCATACCAACTATCCATCAACCTTAGCCAACTATCTGACAATCTCCCTCTTTGGCATTGATTGCAACACCAACATTGATGGAAACACTAGCGAATTTGGCTCATTTTGTGATGGCTATTTCGACGCTCTTGTGACGTTATGTCGTGGATATTGCGATGAATATTGAGTCTCCCAAACGTCATTTTGTGTGATGTGGCACGTGCAATGAATCTTGATTAACGTTGCAAGAGCGACGACAGTAGGGACATTGTCACAATTGCGAAAGAAAAAAAAATATTGTCGCCAATACGACTAAGTAACGAATTTGTCAAAAGAGTGACACAGTAGGGAAATCATCGCACACTCGACAATATAAGCAAAGTAAGTGAAAAAATTGCGACAAATCATCTTTCGAAGAATTCACCGTGATTGCGATTAACATAGGGTATATAGCGATGAAATCGCTATACAGTTTCTGTGGTTTGCACAATGAGTTCATCGCAAAATTTGTACCAGTCATCGCAATTGAGATGAAAACTGTCGCGATTTGTATAGAAAATTCATCGCAGGATTTTTTTTGTTCGTCGCAAGTGAGACAAAAACTTTTGTGGTTTGTACAACAAGTTCGTCGCAAAATTTCTATGGTTCATTGCAATTGAGACGAACACTTTCGTGGTTTGTATAGAAAATTTGTCAAAGGATTTGTTCCGGTCATCACAAGTGAGACGAAAACTATTGTGATTTGTATAGTGAATTCATCACAGGATTTCTATGGTTCGTCGCAATTGATACAAACACTTTCGTGGTTTGTATAAAAAAATCATTGCAGGATTTCTATAGTGCGTGGAAATTCCGACAAAAACGATTTATTTAAAAAGAAAAAATAAAAATGTATTTTTGAAGAAAGGGGGAATGTATTGGAAGAATATTATAGGCTATGAAGTTCATTATATTCTTGAAAACATTTCACAAAGGGAAATTATCTGAAGTAAATAAGGTATGGGTAGATCGCTTTGCGTGTGATCAAGCACCATCCAGTTTTGATTTCAAGAGTACAAATATGGAGTGTCACATCCAATCAAGTGTTACCCTCAGATATTTATATTTAGTCTATCAATTCATCTTAATATTCCCTCATCTATATTCAAAAATTCAAGTATGTTAGAATAGATAATTCCTTTTGTTGAAAGAATTATCTAAAGGTCTTATTTTCACATTCAAGGGGGAATTAACCTAGGAGGAAGAATGCTCCATTAAATTGGGTTTTTTATGGTTATACTAAGACATGTAGAGAAGATGTCTTGTCCAATAAAGACAAGTTCTAGTTGTAGAATCCCTTAACATAGTGAAAAGAACATATTTTGATGAATGTTTGGCATAGGAGAAATTCAATGAGTCAACCAAAAGATATATATGTAACAATATATATTTGATATGGATATGTTATTAAAATAGATAACATATACATATCAAATATATTTATATGTGTGATCTTTACCAAACATATAAGTTGTAAGGTTGGCTAAGCTCATCACGAGAGGCATTGAAAAACAAAGGCTTCTCTATTCTACTCGGAATTTTTAGGATATTTATGGCTCTCTAAGAAGGTTTGTCTCTAGATGCATTCATGGATTTTCATCACAGTTGGTTTTATTAATATTTAAATATTATCCACATTCCAAATCTTGCGGGAATCTTTAAAATGAAGGGCCATTCCATTTATTGGGAATATTTAGAAATACCATTATAAGTCCAAAGCTTGTGGGAATCTAGTTGGGAAAGGCCATGGTTTATAACATAAGTCCTATCATTGAATTTCTAGACAGATGAGGACGATGACTTTGTTTGACTTGGTTTGACTTCTCTAAACTGATGCTTCAAGAAAATTAAGAGAATAAATTGCTCAATGAATGCTTGGAAGGAAAACATTTACTTTATTAAACACAACACACCATTGCACCATTACTCATAATTAGTGATGAAGCAATATACAATGTTCAAGGTGAAACTTTCTAAGTAAAAAGTACATATTCATTCACAATATAGTCATCATTTAGAAAATTTCATATGCGCAAGAAGTGAATCATGAACAAGTACTTATGAAACATTTAAGCATGAAATTGGGTCTTTATAATAGCAATGAAATAGAGCATCATTGTAACAAGTTCATAACCAATATAATTTTGCATCCATTCAATAAGTATATGCCATGAAAAACATGAAATGTCACTATTGTAAAGAGAGAATAAGGCAACGAGCTCAATGTAAAAACTTTAGAAGAAATACAATGCTACCAGATTAGAAAATTTCATTATTATATGTCAAGGCACAAAAATTATATCAATAACCAAACTTATCATTCATTCATCAACACTCTGAAATTAATATGTTTCTCATCATAGAATACAGATAAATTCTTTGGAACCATGATTGTAGCATGAATCGACCCTCTCAACTACCAAACAATATAAATGTTTCATGGTTTGGGTAGATTGTTTGGGGTTGTTAGGGTAGGAATGTATCGTGTTCAACCAACCAAGCCAAAAGATATGCAAACACCACAACAAAATATGCTTAACAAACATTCATACAATAGTGAAAGGAGGCAACGATTGGACTAATTACAAGGTTCTTTTGGAATTCCTTAACATATTTTGGCTTCTTTGGGATGTGGAAAACAAGGTGTCATAAAAACATTGCAAGACATCAACACTTTAATCACCATTGAAAGTGGAATACTTCTGCAGTTTTATGACAGTCCTGGATAGAGTTTTGGATAACACATAGGAGGTAAGTTCATAATATATATATATATATATATATATATATAGAGAGAGAGAGAGAGAGAGAGAGAGAGAGAGAGAGAGAGAGAGCAAAAACAATTAAAATTTTATTTTTGAGCAAAAAAAAATTTTGATTTTTGAGCTAATTATAGAAGGTGCTATGATTGCACACTAAATAGGTCATCCAAGTGAAGTTGTTTATAGCTAAATTTTTCATGTTACCTCTTAAACTCTCGCCAAAGGAAAGTCCTACCCTGCGAGGGAGAGCTTGAGGAAATAGATAGGGAAGCCACCTACAATCACCTTAGTGCCCTTGCCTCTACATTTGTAGGGCATGGTTTCTGACATAAGCAGGGTTTTCCTAGGGGGCTAATACTAATTCCTATCATTTCATTTCTAGATAGGTGAGGACAAGGACTTTGTTTGACTTGGGTTGACTTCTCTAAACTGATGCTTCAAGAAAAGTAAGACAAGAAAATGCTCAATGAATGCTTGGAAGTAAAACAGTTACTTTATTCAACACAACACACCAATGCACCATTACTCATAATTAGTGATCAATTAATATACAATGTTCAAGGTGAAACTTTCTAAGTAAAAAGTATATATTCATTCACAAGATAGTCTTCATTTCGCAAATTTCATATGTGCAAGAAGTGAAGCATGAACAAGTACTTATGAAACATTTAAGCATGAAATTGGGTCGTTATGATAGCAATGAAATAGAGAATCATTGTAACAAGTTCATAACCAATATAAGTTTTCATCCATTCAATAAGTATATGCCATGAAACACATGAAGTGTCAGTATTGTAAAGAGAGAATAAGGAAACGATCTCAATGTAATAACTTTAGAAGAAATACAATGCTACCAGATTAGCAAATTTCAGTATTATATGTCAAGGCACAAAAATTATATCATTAACCAAACTTATCATTCATTCATCAACACTCTGAAATTAATCTGTTTCTCATCATACAATATAGATCAATTCTTTGGAACCATGATTGTAGCATGAATCGACCCTCTAAACTAGAAAACAATATAAATGTTGCAATGTTTGGGTAGATTGTTTGGGGTGGTTAGGGTAGGAATGTATCGTGGTCAACCAACCAAGCCAAAATACATGCAAACACCACAACAAAATATGGTTATAAAACCTGCATAGAATAGTGAAAGGAGGCAATGATTGGACTAATTACAATGTCCTTTGTAATTCCTTAACATATTTTGGCTTCTTTGGGATGTGGAAGACAAGGTGTCATAAAAACATTGCAAGACATAAACACTTTAATCACCATTGAAAGTGGAATACTTCTGTTGTTTTATGACAATCCTGGATAGAGTTTTGGATAACACATAGGAGGTAATGTCAAGGCTTGACACTAGGTAATTTATCTCTCTTCAAAGTCATTTGGACACCTATGGAAATGAATATAATGAAATCCTTGAAACATTGGAAAAAGAGGATGGTTACAAATAGCCCTGCACAATAATAAATCTCTACAGAAAAATGAATACTAGAAAAATACCAGAACAACAATAAAGAACATGCAATGATTTCACTTTGAATGAGGTTGTTGGTGTAAATTCTAACCTTGTACAATATCTATTGCAAACAGATATTCAGAAAAGAACAAAAAAGATACAATGGAAAATACAGACATTACATAGAGATTTTTCCCTTCGAAACCCAAACCCAAAAAACCAACATATTCTATATTCATTCATTGTGTTACAATGTTTACAATACAAAATACATATAGGAGCCAGCCACATCCAAAACCCTAACCCAATGACCTGAATTAGTCCAAAACCCTAATTCCTTAACCGGAAATAGAAAACCATCGGCAAAAAAAAAACCATGTGCTGACAAAACACCTAAATATAATGCGGTCCTGATGCGAAAAGAAAAATTATCCATCAAAACAAACTTGGGTCCATTACCCAAACCTGGGTTCTCCAACTTCTCATGGCCATAACTCTCTAACCATGAGGAGTTATGTGATGTTCCACATACCACCAGAAATGGAATGACATGTACTATCCATATAGAATAGTCTTACCTTCAAATATATTAAAACGCATACCATTATACATGAAACAACCTTGGTTCCATTACCCAAACCTTTGTGCTATCGGAATTCACTACCGTACTTTATCCAAGGGTTGAAATCAATATACAATATCACTCTATAATAGTTGACATCAATGGAAACCAAAAATCCATACCAACTATCCATCAACCTAAGCCAATTGTTTAACAATCTCCCCCTTTGGCATTGATTGCAACACCAACATTGATGGAAACACTAGCAAATTTGGCTCATTTTGTGACGGCTATTTCAACGCTCTTGCGATGTTATGTCATGGATATTGTGATGAATATTGAGTCTACCAAACATCATTTTTTGTGATGTGGCACGTGTGATGAATCTTGATTAACGTCGCAAGAGCGACGACAGTAGGGACGTTGTCACAATTGTGAAAAAGAAAAAAAATTGTCGTTGCCAATACGATTAAGTAAAGAATTTGTCGAAAGAGTGACACAGTAGGTAAATCATCTCACACTCGACAATATAGGCAAACTAAGTGAAAAAATTGTGATAAATCAGTTTTCGAAGACTTCGTCACGATTACGACGAACACAGGGTATATAGCGATGAAATTGCTATACAGTTTATGTGGTTTGTACAACAACTTCGTCGCAAAATTTGTACTAGTCATCACAATTGAGACGAAAACTGTCGTGAATTGTATAGAAAATTCATCGCAGGATTTGTTCTGGTCATCGCAAGTGAGACGAAAACTTTTGTGGTTTGTACAACAAGTTCGTCGCAAAATTTCTATGGTTCATCGAAATTGAGACGAACACTTTCGTGGTTTGTATAGAAAATTCGTCACAGGATTTGTTCTGGTCGTCACAAGTGAGATGAAAATTGTCGTGATTTGTATAGTGAATTCGTCACAGGATTTCAATGGTTCTCCGTAATTGAATTGAACACTTTCATGGTTTGTACAGAAAAATCGTCACAGGATTTCTATAGTGTTTCAAAATATCAACGAAAACGATTTATTTAAAAATAAAAAATAAAAAATTATTTTTGAAGAAAGAGGGAATTTATTGGAAGAATATTATAGGTTGTGAAGTTCATTATATTCTTGAAAACATTTCACAAAGGGAAATTCTCTGAAGTAAATAAGGTATGGGTAGATCGCTTTGCATGTGATCAAGCACCATCCAGTTTTGATTTCAAGAATACAAATATGGAGTGTCACATCCAATCAAGAGTTACCCTCAGATATTTATAGTTAGTCTATCAATTCATCTCAATAGGCCCTCATCTATATTCAAAAATTCAAGTATATTAGAATAGAGAATTCCTTTTGTTGAAAGAATTATCTGAAGGTCTTATTTTCACATTCAAGGGGGCATTAACCTAGGAGGAAGAATGCTCCATTAAATTAGGTTTTTTATGGTTATACTAAGACATCTAGAGAAGATATTTTGTCCAATAAAGACAAGTTCGAGTTGTAGAATCCCTTAACATAGTGAAAAGAACATATTTTGATGAATGTTTGGCATAGGAGAAATTCAATGAGTCAACCAAAAGATATATATGTAACAATATATATTCGATATGGATATGTTATTAAAATAGATAACATATACATATCAAATATATTTATATGTGTGATCTTTACTAAACATATAAGTTGTAAGGTTGGCTAAGCTCATCACGAGAGGCAATGAAAAACAAAGGCTTCTCTATTCTGCTCGGAATTTTTAGGATTTTATGGCTCTCTAAGAAGGTTTGTCTCTAGATGCATTCATGGATTTTCATCACAGATGGTTTTATTAATATTTAAATATTATCCACATTACAAATCTTGTGGGAATCTTTAAAATGAAGGGCCATTCCATTTATTGGGAATATTTAGAAATATCATTATAAGTCAAAAGCTTGTGGGAATCTAGTTGGGCAAGGCCATTGTTTCTAACATAAGGAGGGTTTTCCTAGGGGGCTAATACTAAGTCCTATCATTTAATTTCTAGACAGGTGAGGACAAGGACTTTGTTTGACATTGTTTGACTTCTCTAAAGTGATGCTTCAAGAAAATTAAGAGAATAAAATGCTCAATGAATGCTTGGAAGGAAAACATTTACTTTATTAAACACAACACACCAATGCACCATTACTCATAATTAGTGATGAAGCAATATGCAATGTTCAAGGTGAAAATTTCTAAGTAAAAAGTACATATTCATTCACAATATAGTCGTCATTTAGAAACTTTCATATGTGCAAGAAGTCAAGCATGAACAAGTACTTATGAAACATTTAAGCATGAAATGGGTCTTTATGATAGCAATGAAATAGAGTATTGTTGTAACAAGTTCATAAGCAATATAATTTTCCATCCATTCAATAAGTATATGCCATGAAACACATGAAATGTCACTATTGTAAAGAGAGAATAAGGCAATGAGCTCAATGTATAAACTTTAGAAGAAATACAATTCTACCAGATTAGCAAATTTCATTATTATATGTCAAGGCACAAAAATTATATCATTAACCAAACTTATCATTCATTCATCAACACTCTGAAATTAATCTCTTTCTCATCATACAATATAGATAAATTATTTGGAACCATGATTGTAGCATGAATCGACCCTCTCAACTACCAAACAATTTAAATGTTGCATGGTTTGGGTAGATTGTTTTGGGTTGTTATGGTAGGAATGTATCGTGGTCAACCAACCAAGCCAGAAGACATGCAAACACCACTACAAAATATGCTTAACAAACCTTCATACAATAGTGAAAGGAGGCAACAATTGGACTAATTACAAGGTCCTTTGGAATTCCTTAACATATTTTGGCTTCTTTGGAATGTGGAAAACAAGGTGTCATAAAAACATTGCAAGACATCAAC
>SNQJ01S0154442.1:0-22599 GCA_010110895.2 Picea sitchensis
AGGTCAAAGTAATCAGAGTGGTTTAAGAGATTTTAAAAGGTAAATAATAAAGTGAAGTGATGAGTGTAGTATAATTCAAAGTGAATACAAAATAAGTTATTTCAATAATAAATTTAATGGAGAAATGTAACGACCCTCCTCGTTACGTCGATAACCTCTTATAACAAGTGCAATTTTTCTTTTTTTGTGTGTGCGTGTGTACAAGGGTAACAAGACATTATACTCTGCGCTGCCACCTGACGACAATCATGATGCAAGCAACTCCGATATCAACATAAATATCTAAGATGCACATCAACATCTGCCAGTAAAGAACAACATTCAACCGACAATAAAAAAACTGACTACCCATCCGTCCTACCTTGCAATGGTTAGGACCTCCAAGACACATTAGCAATGCTCAAGCCCAGGTTCCCATCATTTTTAACCATTTAAGGTCTCAGGGCTGGTGACTGTTCTGAGGATCATGGAGGTGTCTACGTCCCGCCCGACACAACAAACCAAGCACACAAAATTTTACAACCCAGTACAACATTGATTAAACAAAGGGCTACAATCCACATTAGTCTTAAGGCCATTCCATCGTGCAACTATAGATCATAATTTGTCATCAAGGTACCCTCTACTTCAACATTGAAGGATCTTGTTGTACAAGTCTGAACCTTGACTGGATTTAACATTTAATAATATAATTAATCATTAGTTATAATCATAAAAATATTGTATCGCTACAAATTATCATTTTACATAGTGACTAACATTAGTCTACAATCCTAGTTCAAAATTAACGCAATATTCTAAGATCATTCAACGCAATTATTAAAGATCCACAGTAACCTTAATGCAATAATCTGAATTTATAAATCAAAGATCGATAATTACGAACCAACAATTTACACAACAACGCCACAATTATAATCCATAATTAGCGCAATATTCTAAACTCATTTGACGCAATAGCTATAAAATCAACACTAGCATTAACCAACATGATGGAAATAATTAATAAGATCTTAAGAAGTACTTTTATCTCCAACATAAACATCGGTTACATGCCCATCATAACATGTCTAAAAGAGTTTTATCAATAAGGTGCAGTTTAAATTTAGCTTTAAAAACAACATAAGCGCAATTTTGAAATTACAGTGTCAATAGAGCACTACCTAAATCAAAATGCCTTACCATATTATTAGGGCCATCCTTATCACGCAACTATACATCATAATTTGTCATCAAGGTACCCTCTAATTCATCATTGAAGGATCTTGTTGTGCAAGTCCGAACCTTGACTGGGTTTAACATTTAACAATATAATTAATCATTAGTTATAATCATAAAAATATTGTATCGCTACAAATTATCATTGAACGTAGTGACTAACATTAGTCTACAATCCTAGGTCAAAATTAACGCAATATTGTAAGATCATTCAATGCAAAAATTAAAGATCCATAGTAACCTTAATGCAATAATCTAAATTTATAAATTAAAGATCGATAATTGTTGGTTCATAATTATCGATCTTTATTTTATAAATTCAGATTATTGCATTAACGTCACAATTATAATCCATAATTAGTGCAATATTCTAAACTCATTTGATGCAATAGCTATAAAATCAACACTAGCATTAACCAACGTGATGGAAATAATTAATAAGATCTTAAGAAGTACTTTTATCTCCAAATGAAACATCGTTTACATTCCCATCATAGTGCATTGCCCAAAAGCCGCATTTATCAATAAGGTGCGCTTTTAATTCTAGCTTCTTAAAAACAACATATAATAATTTTGAAATTACGTTGTCAATGTGAGCAATACCTAAATCAAAATGTCTGCTACCATATGTGATGCAGGAGCATCCATGCGAGCATCTACACCCACCAAGCAAGCCAACAGACCTGAACAAAGAATAACACCAACAACATTCAAATTTGAAAACATTGTAAATATGGTCAGCACGCAAACATACATTAATGCGTTGATGTGATGAGCGCACTTGTACATTGTAACCGACCTTGAGCGGATAAGCTCTAGCCCTTAGGTAGCTGAGGCATTTGCGAGATTTAATGCAAGTATATAAACTAATTAACTATAGATTGTGACGCTTTAGATTTCGAGAGGGAAATGGAATATAGGCACCCTCCGTTTGATTGTTGATTATTATTCTCATTCATTCAGCATTTAGCATTGAGAGAAAAGGTGAAGGTGGCGTAGAACTTTGTGAAGAACTTCCATTACAGATATTGAATTAATAAAAATCTTTGATTCAATTCCATGGATGCGTTTGATCTCCGTGTGTTGTTGATACTATGCCTCTCGATGTTTGCTTCTTTTTATGCTTATCTTCTATATGTTGCATATGTGATTGGCGTGATCGTGTTCAACCTGAGAGAATGAGGGAAATGAGTTTCAATTGTTACTCCTCGCTTTGAGCTGTGGAGATTCCTCGCATAGAGTATAGTTTGAATTCCTCCGCATAGAGTGCTTTGAGGAGGCTAAGCATTGAAATTGGTTCTCTTTGCCCGTGGTTGATAGTTCCTTCAACCGCAAGGTGAGTGCAGCTCTAATTCAGTTCTCGCAGCCGGTTCAAATAAGGAGGACTGACCGTTAAGCAGATTTCTGTGTCTAGACCTTTTCGCTTCAACACTTTGAGAGCCGTTGAAAGTCGTGATACAGAAGAACGGAAAAAGCATTCAAGGAGTCGAGGACAAAGCTCAAGAGGGATATTTCCTTTGGGTCAGTTGTACAGGATAAAGGTGGTGAAGCAGAGAATTCTTCAGAGGAAGAGAATCGAAGAATTGAAGTCGTCGAAAGCTGGAATTCACGAACCCCACAGACCGCCGATTGCGTAGGAGCCGCGAAGAGTTAACCTGAGGCGCAAGGAGAGTCCGCTTCAGCCATTGCATATCGAAACTGGGTTGGCGAAAGTGAAAGAGTTTCATGCACGCCGGGTCGCAGGCATCCCCTGATTTAATCGGAACCGTCTACTGTTGGTGGGACATGTGGCACGAGATTCCCAAGAGTCAGGACTCGGTATCGGCATTCGCCAAGTCGAAAGGAGCATGGAGAAGTCAATGGCGCTGAAGCGTTTCACGGGTCCTAACGTAAGACCGCGGTGGTGAGCACAACATGTGGCATCGCGGTTCTGAAAAGTAGTGTCTTAGGCATCGCTGGTATTTATACCTCCGAGGTTGACCACTGACCATCTGGGATCGGGTTTTCTGTGTCTTCTAGAGTCCGGTTGGCAAGAAAGGTAATCCTCACATATCGAGACCCGACCTTCCGACACGAAGAGGCCGTAGAGAACATCCCATGGAACAAAGGTTCTCGAGGGAGTTGGAAGAGCATTAACCTTCTGCTAAGTTGTTGAAGGTCCGGTGTACAACGATCACAACTGGCTGAGGGCCGTAGAAGGCCACATATTATTAGGTGTTTATGTGTTCGAGTTTAACATCAATATCCAGGAATTACATATGTGTACACAACAATATCTCCGAGATAGACTAGGCATCTCTTAACAATATTTACATACTTCCTTATCCCACAATAATAATAATAATAATTTGTTATTATTAATAAAGGTACCTCGCTGCTCTAATAAAAATCCCTTAAAACTTAACCATTACTACACTACAATAATAATAATAATAATTTATTATTAATAAAGGTAACCCGTTCTCTAATAAAAATCCATTATAAACTTAACCATTCCTAACAAATGAAGAGGTCTAAACAGTTTTGCGATGATCATATGCTTTGGTCCATTTGAATAAAGGTCTAAGCTATGATGGCTCAAGTACAATATCCATTCACCACATATCAAAATAGAATGATAAAGGTTAAAATGAAATACCATGTTAAATGAAAGAAGAGGGTCAAGATCAATTAATAACTAGAACTACTTTACACTCAGGTGCAAGAACCTTACCTTAGCTATTCATTACAACTATAGATCTAAAAATCTGAAGGTGATTAGCACAAGTTGCCTGTTATAAAAAGGTTGAGGTAATTACCTTCCCCTCCCTAAGGGCTAAATTAAATTCCTCGCTTCAAGGAATTATAAATCTTATCACCATTCAATTAGGCTCCCCCATTTAGAAGTTGATAAATACATTTAGTAAAAGCTTACCAAAATTAAAGCTAATTTAATAACAGTTTACAAAATTTTAGGCAATTGGTTAATTAAAATCTACCACGTTTCACTATTTTGGGGCATAACTAAGTATGAGGGTCGTGGAGTTAACCAAAGAGAATTACAATAAAGGGCCCCCAAACTATGAAGGATCGGTGCATGTACGCCTGGAAGACATTAAGCATTACAAAAAATAGTAAAAGAAAACAATCGGGAAAAAGGAATAGAGGTTTACTCTTCCTCTCCCGACTGCCGGGAGAACACTCACACAGGATCATCCCAAGAAATTATTCGAATAACACCGGCATGCTACCACATTTAAGTCAAGGAGGGAAAAAGGGCTTAGAGAGAAAATGGGTCAAGGTCGGAAATAAAAGAAAATCACCTGATTCACGTTGTCCACTTTAACACCTCCAACACGAAATCGCGTCCAATGATCATAAGGCAAGGGTAGCCCATCAAGGTTACACCACCGTTGCTATGAGAACGCAGCATGTTGTTGCTAACATCACTGCAATCGACTGCTATTGATTAGCTACAAGTTCGTTGAGTTTAACGATGCCAGTGTTGTCTAGTTTACAATAAAGGCAAATAAACCATGATTGATGGCTTACAAAGGGATAACGGTCAGTAGAGTCATTGTCCATCCTCGAGCCATTTAAGTTTAAATCATAAGGGAAATCGATTAGCGCAGTGAACAATTTATCTACGAATGGGTAAAGTTTGATTGCAGAGAGAGGAACTACTATTGCTAAAGCACAATCCATCAACTATCCCTGAGGTGTTGCTAGAAATGAAGGCAATTTTCAAAATTTTCAATTTTTTTATAAGGAGAGACTCGATTATAACCTAAACCGAAAGAAGGGAGAAGGGCCACAAATAAGGAAATCGACTTGGTCCAGAGCTTGGCGACTCCAAGGTAACTCAGCCTCATAATGATTAGTCACAAAAATCGTAAAGGTTATTGCAAGAGTACCTGTGAAGGGCATCACTTCCGCCAGCTCTTAAATATTAAAACTACACCACGAATTTTAAACATAAAAAATTACATTAAAAAATTTCATTACAAATTTTGAAAAATTTTCATTATATAAAATTAAACTGCATAAATTTCATTATTATATGTAATTTCACTCAAGATAAATTATGAACCTAGTGCACCTGGCAGTTTCTGCCTTAACTCTTTAATGCATTACACACAAGTATCCAAATAATTCAGACATATACTGTGAATTGTAGCATTAAATCGGGCTTAGTTTTAAAATCAACAAGCATTCAAGAGGCAACTAACCTATACTGCATTATGGTGGAAGAATACCGCCATTGTGTTCAGCTTCACCCAAAGACTCCTCGATATATGTTAAAATGTATCTAGAAATTTTAAAACCTAAAATTTAGGAATCGATTTAGACATGAAAAATTCTATTTTGAAATTCGCATATAGTTTCATAAGAATTTTTTAGACACGCAATTTCCGGGTAGAGATTGTTTGGACATATAAATTTTTAATCCAAACTCGAGCATGTTAGAGGGATGGGTTCCTTGCACAATTAAACCATTTATGACCACTAACAATATACCTACGTATTTAAATCATACAACCTACAAAGTCTATCATTCAACCGGCGTACCTTGCATGTTCATCGAGGTGTCATTCCCGTTCTTGGCAGAAACTCTATTCACGATCATCGAGACCCAATAATCGATACCTCAGAGCCAATTCTATGAGTAATCTTCTTCCCCTTTATCCCATCGAGCCACAAAGGGTCCACACGACTATCCAGATGGTATCGCCTATCTCCCACTTAAGGTTGAGTAAGACTATCCAAGATGGAAAATACCAATTCCCCACAAGTAATCAATCAAGGTTAAACAAAATTTTACCCCTCAGAGAAGTTTTTAGACTTAGAACTTAGATTAACCGGCGACATTTAGTTAGGGAAATTATTTTTAAAAATTTTAACGTGTTAATTGTCTTAGCCATCAAGGTTTGTTCCTTTATCACCATCAATAATGGACATGCCCTTCAAGACGCATTTCTGTGCTCCAAGGGTGCCACTACCGCGTTTCTTTGCACGGTTTTCCTTATGATGTAACACGTACGCACGCTACCACTCGCCTTGTGTTTCTTTTGCGCGACATGCCCTTCGTGATGCACCACCATGTGCCTAAGTGTGCCACTACATCTTGACTTATTGGTATACATCAATAACCCCCGGAGTCAATAATCCCTGTGTGAACTTGTGGGAGACTAAGGGTTTCTAAGGAATAAGGCCCTCGCTTTATTGCCAATTCTTAGAATCATCATGAGCTACTATCTCGCTTTCCTCGGTATCATGGGTCCTCTCAACTAGGTAATCATTAACCTATAGTTCGAAGCCACTGCTGGCGTTAGTAGGTCGGGTAAGGTGGTTAAGGTCCACACTTCCCTCAACCTCTCCGTAGTCGTGCAGGGACCCCTTTACCCATATGTGGAAATTTGTCGGCAAGCCGTTTTCACTTTGCATCAACAATCATGTCAGATGTCCACATCATATCATCCAATCAAATGTACTAAAATCACAGAAATCAATCAAACCCCTATTAGTTCACTCCTCGACTCGATCCGTAGTCCAAGGGTTCCGTCGATGCTTTTTCATCCTCAAGGTCCAAAACCCCCGCACACTCAGTAAAACCGAATCAACAATATCATCACTTGTCTATGTCAATGCAAAGAAACATCATGTCATCTATCATAATGCATCATAATCAAAGTCAAATGTTTTAGTATCATATGCCAAGCCACTTGGCGTAGCAAGTGTCCTCAAAGAATAAAGTTTCTCAGTGCACCTGAGCTGGATGTTACATACACCCTCTGTCCAAAACTTCATCCTAAAGTTTCATAAGATAAATGCCAAAATAAGTGTATTACATTATCATATGTCTATCTATCAAACAAAATGGAAACTATTGGCGCGCATATCATATATATGCCTCCGTCACCGAAAAGTGGACTATTATAATTGTCCCAATGGACCTTGACCCGATCTACTGTTCGACGTCATAGCTGTCAATTGTGATGATCCAAGATGCAGATTAGTTCAGCTGTGAGTGCCCCCTCGTATAATACCTACAAGGAACTTATGCCAATCACATGTGTAGGATCACTACTATAATGTCTCAAAATAGATACATGAAAACATCGCGGCATAATGCCTCAAAGAATCTGTCAAGGCTAGTTGATAGGCCACACGCCCCTTTCTTTCCACAATCTCTAAAGGTCTCATGAACCTAGGAGAAAGTTTTAGCTCCCTTTCCAAACTTGATCGAACTCTTATGCTTTTTAAACCGTAAGAAGACTCGACTCCACCTTCAGAATCTTATGGTCGTAATTTGCATATTGGTAGCACCCTTCCGGGTTTTATCCCACGCTTTAATCCCTCGCGGTCTTTATGGTTTTCATTTTCTTCCATTTCTTGATTGCTTCCCGTCCTACCTCCTGTGACACTAACCTCAAGCCGATCCCAACTCAAGGGGCATCCGACACCTGCCTTCCGTAAAGAAACTCGAAAGGAACTATTTTAATGGTGCTCTAGTAACTGCTGTTTTCGTAAACTTAACTCCTAATTAGCGGAAAGAATTCCTCCCAAATTTTTGTTGGTCCATCACGCATATGCGCAACATGTCTTCCGTTTGGTTCTTTCGCCGGCCTCCGGCTTCATTCTCGGGTGATATAAAAATCGGTTAAGTTGGGTTCCCAAGGCCTCTTTGGAAACTTGTCCAAAATCGTCTATTAAACACCGATACTCTATTGGATAAGATTATTGTTGGCACACTAGGCATTCTCACCATATCGCTGACAAAATTCTAGTTATGTATGTGCCTGATATGTCGTATGCACGGGAATAAACTGATCACTCTTTGTCAGTGTGTCTACCACTACAAAAATCGTGTCATGTCTCCTCGCCACAAGTGGAAATCCAACAATAAAATCCATCGAAATAACTCCATTTTGATTATGGAATGGCATGTGGTTGAAGTAATCCTACTAGGTGCTCCGCGTTCATCTCATCGACTGATACCTCGACATTCAATATAGTTGACTATGCCTTCATTCCCTTCCGTATAATAAGGGTTTAATATATGCCCTCATCTTCCCTCAATTCTCAGTCAGCCATGTAAATCAGTTTATGCTACTGGCCGGTGATCAACATCTCAACTCCGGGTTGTTTGGCAAGATGTAAATTTGACTTTTAAATCAATAAACCATCGCTATCAAATGAAAATCCCTCATATTGTGGTACCCTCATTGTATTTTTGTCCGTAAAACCCTCGACTTCTTTGTAATACTATCGTCACACTGTAAAGTGAGAATCTTCACGTAGATTTGTTTGAAGAGGAAACCCCGAGAAGATGTGTGGTCTCTGACTCAAAGAATCCGGGCCACTCACCACACTCATTCTCTTTATGGGTAATCGTGTCGTGACTTCTCGCTATATAATTCACCTCAACGTCGTTGTCGCGCGTTTTGGTCGCTTTGCGTAAAAATGTTGTAGTCCACAATGATCGGTCTTTAGTTCAAATTTTCGGGTTCAACACAGAAAAATTTCCAAACCTTCAAGGAATATATGATCGCTAATAACTCCAAATTGTGTGTCGTGTAATTCTCCTCATGCCTTCTCAATTTTCTCAAATGTAAGCAATCACTCGTCTGCCTTGGTATCAAGATCACTAAACCTTCCTTGGATGCATCAATGCATACCAAGAAGTCCACGTCCATGTCAGGAACCTATAGTATCGATGCTATTGTCAACAACTCTTTAAGCCTCCCAAATGCTTCCATGCATTTCTTGGTCCAAACAAACTTCTTGTTTTTCTCCGCACTTCGTGATCGGATTTGCTATCTTGAAAATAACTCGACAAACCATCGATAGTATCCTCCTAAACCCATAAAGCTACATACATCTCGTGACATTCGTCGATGTAGGTCATTCTATAATAGCCTTGACCTTGGCTAGGATCCACGGTGATACCTTCGTCGGAGATAACATGCCCTGCGGTGAATCGATTGATAAAAGAGATTCGTTGGACAATTTCCATACATATTTTGGCAAACAGTGTAATACTAAGCGTAAGTGCTCGCCATGCTCCTCCGCCAACGAGAGTAAATCAAAATATCATCAATGAACACTTGGACTTAACTTGTCTGGCAATAAAACACTCTATTCATCAAACTCATAAATACCTCGACGTATCCAAAGGGTAAAATAGTAAGCAAACCTCATTTTAAAGAAGTCTTAGGGATGTCATCCTGATTGATCTGTAACTGGTGATACAATGATCTCAAGTCGATCTTTGAAAAAACCGTCGCACCCTTCATTTGATTGAACAGATCATCAATTCTAAGGGATATTGATTCTTGATCATGGCTCTTTATTGTTGACGGGTAGTCAATGAAGCCTCCACGATCCGGCCCTTATTTCAGATGAAATAATCAGTACCCTTGGTGACACGCTTGGACGTATAGGCCCCAAGTCCAACAACTCCTTCACATTTTCAACTCTTGTAACTTCGAAGTCGACATCCGATAAGGCATTCTTGGTATTGGTTCAAATTCTATTGTAGGTCTATGTAGAAATTAATTCTTTTCAAGAGCATACCGTGTAGCTCCTTTAAATACATCCGCGAACTCTTCACCACCTGGCGTGTTCTAGACCTTCTGCTACTCCTTCTTCGCTATAGCTTAAGCATCATATAAAGTTTGCACCTCTTGTGCATACTCTTTCAGAATCGTGAAGGGAAGAGTTGAACCTTAGGGAAACTCCCTATTTCATCCTACAATCACAATTCCTTCGTCATCAACCGTTTAACTTTTGTCTTGATACTGAGTATCGCTTCATGCTAATCTAAACTCAATCCATACCAATCCCCAAATCATAAGATCCTAAGATCGACACATATAGGTTGGTCTCCCTTTGACAAACTTTTCCGTTATGGGTACGTACCAGAATCTTTCCTCCAACCTTCGGCTTAGCCCTAAAACTATCTCTATGAAGCAACTCGGCCCGGTCAATCGCCTTTACCTTAGTCCCTTTTAACGCTGCACCATAAATGAACCTCGCGAGTAATCGGATCTATCAAAATACTCACTGAGGAGCACATACAATACTGGCTATCTCAAGCACGTAGCCGACCGGTGCTCGCTTACGGGTTATTCATCGGCCGTTTGAACTGATGGGCCTTTGCCCATATCCTCCCACCAGAGGGTCCCCGACCGATTCGATCGCTCGCCCTTCATGGGATGTCAGGTTAGTGTGGTTTCACAAGTCCACACCTTCTTCGCCCAAGGTCTTGGTGGCCACCTAAGTAGAAGATGATAGCTCCAATCACTTAAACTCCTCGGTTTGTTCAAGGAGTGTGCCTAAACCGCTTCGCCACGGGCTTACACTGCTGATGTTGTGAACCCCAGGTGTTCATTGTTGATGCAAGTAATGCTCTGGTGCAGGAAAGTGGATCTCCTCCAGGAAGCTAAGGCGATATCCCTACAGAGGTCTCACAGGTTCTGGTGTCGCTTGTGTTCCGTGATGAAACTCGGCCTCCCCGGCTTTGTCTCATTGAGTCCTGGTCCGACCCCCTTAACGGATAAGTCGCTTCCTCTGCTATGGGGGCCTTTTGGACGACATCGTGAAAGCTTTGGGGCATCAAAATCCTAACCTTTGCATGTAGATCGCCATTAAGGTCGAACACAAACCAGTTGACCTTAAGCTTCTCAGTGCTAAGGTGCAGAGCATACCAAAGAAAATCCATAAAATCCAAGCTCGCATTCTGCAATCAGATAACCTCCTCATTATAAGGCTAAGAACTCGTTGAGATGACGCTTCAATGAATTCCTCCAAAGGTACATCCTCAACCATTCTCATCAGCCTCATGACACGCCTTCAACTACCATGTTCAGTTCCAGTAGGAGTGTCTTCCACCATAGAAGAGCCCTTCGCTGAAAGACGGCCATGAAGACCTTCATGTTGAGGTGGCAATCGGCGCGGTTATTACCATGTTCTCCAACATTCCGCGAAGACAGAAAGGTTCATAGCACCAAAGAACTCGGAATTCTGGACCTTCTCGAAGTTCACTGTGAATGATACAATGGCGTGGGAGACCACCGTGCGCAGAAATCCTCAATGGGCTTGACTGCCTCAACTCGCCGAACGACCATCAAGGCCTCGACATGCACCGAAGGATTCATCATCCCACTCACGCCGCCAAATCCCATTCCGCCTCGGCCCAAGAGCTCGCCATCCCCAAGTTGGGACCGTGTGGATGCTACCGAGGCATCGGCCTCCCCTACCACTCCATCATCTACCTCCAAGGTGTCCTCTAAGAATGATTACCTACACGCACACAATCAACTCGATCAACAACAAGATAATCAAATGATGTCATCGAAGTCAGAAGCACAACCTCCTCGCTATACCACAACCTCTGTATAACAAGTGCATTTTTTTTTTTTGTGTGTGTGTGTACAAGGGTACCAAGACATTATACTCTGCACCGCCACATGACGACAATCATGATGCAAGCAACTACATCAACATAAAGATCTAAGATGCACATAAACAAATTCCAGTAAAGAACAAAATTCAACCGACAATAAAAAGACAGACTACCCATCCAATAACTTCTACCTTGTAATGCTTAGGACCTCCAAGACACATGGCAACGCCAAGCCCGCTGTGTTTCCATCAAACCATTTAAGGTCTGGGGAATGTATGCATCGCTCTGGAGAATACGGGGTGTCTACGTCCCGCCTGACACAACAGCCCAAGCACACAAAAGTTTACAACCCAATACAACATTAATTAAACAAAGGGCTACAATCCACATTGTTAGTTTTAAGGCCATTCCATCGCACAACTATAGACCATAATTTGTCATCAAGGTACCCCTAATTCAGCATTGAAGGATCTTATTGTTCAAGTCCTAACCTTTGATCATTTTAACATTTAACAATAATATAATTAATCATTATTTATAATCGTGAAAATATTGTATAGCTACAAATTATCATTTAATGTAGTGACTAACATTAGTCTACAATCCTAGGTCAAAAATTAGCTTAAATATTCTAAGATCGTTCAATGCAATGATTAAAGATCCATAGTAAACTTAATGCAATAATCTTGAATTTATAAAATTAAAGATCAATACTCATGAACCAACAATTTACACAACAACGCCACAATTATAATCCATAATTAGCACAATATTCTAAACTCACTTGACACAATAGCTATAAAATCAACACTAGCATTAACCAACGGGATGGAAATAATTACAATTATCTTAAGAAGTACTTTATCTCCAACATAAACATTGGTTACATGCCCATCATAACACGTCTAAAGTTTATTTATCACAAGGTGCAAATTTAAATTTGCCTCTTTAAAAACAACATAAGCTGCAATTTGAAAATTGCTGTCGTCGTGAGAACCACTAAATCAAAATTTCCTACCATATTATTAGGTGTTTAGGTGTTCAAATTTAACATCAATATCTAGTAATTACATATGTGTACACAAAAATATCTCTAGGATAGACTAGGCATCTCTTAACAATATTTACACTATCCTTATCCCACAATAATAATAATAATAATAATTTGTTATTATTACAAAGGTACCTCGCTGATCTAATAAAAATACCTTAAAAACTTAACAATTTCTACCACAATAATAATAATAATAATTTATTATTATTAAAAAAGGTACCCCATTGTCTAATAAAATCCATTATAAACTTAACCATTACTAACAAATGAAGAGGTCTAAAAAAGTTTTTATAATGATCATATGCCTCATCCATCTGAACAATAAAGGTATACGCTATGATGGATCAAGTACATTATCCATTCACCACATATCAAAATAGAATGATAAAGGTTAAAAATGAAATAATTACAATTTAAATGAAAGAAGAAAAGGGTCAAGAATAATTAATAACTAGAACTAGTTTACACTCACGTGCAAGAACCTTACCTTAGCTATTCATTCATTACAACGGTAGATCTAAAATATGCGATTAGCAAGTTTCCTAAGTTATAAAGAGGTTGAGGTAATTACCTCAACCTCTTTAAGGGATAAATTAAATTCCGTTCCTTAAGGAATTAAAAATCTTACCTACCATTCAATTAGTCTCCCCATTTAAAGGATAAATACATTTAGTAAAACTTACTAGAATTAAAGCTAATTTAATAATAGTTTACAAACTTCTAGGCAATTGGTTAATTAGAATCTACCACATTTCACTATCTTTGGGCATAACTAACTATGAGGGTCGTGGAGTTAACTCAAAAGCATTTATTTAAGGTGCCTCCAAACTAAGAAGGGTCGGTGCATGCACACCTGACAGACTTTAAGCATTACGAAAATAGTAAAATAAAACAATCTGGAAAAGGGAATTGAGTTTTACTCTTCCTCTGACCTGCAGAGAACACTACACAGGACTGTAATTCCAAGAAATTTTGTCAAGAATAACGCTGAGCGTTACCGTTTAAGCCATGGAGGCGTGGCATGTAGAGAGAAAATGGGTCAAGTCCGAAATAAAAGCAAATCACTGCGGATTGCCATGCGCGCCCACTTTAACACCTCAAAGCATCTAAATCATCCAAATATCATAAGGCAAGGGTAGCTCCATCGGGTTACACCACCGTTGTTACAGAACGTGACATGTTGTCGCTAACATCACAGATAAATGCAGGGAATACTCGCATGATTAAAATGCCATCCACAGATATATAATAGATCATGCCATCCACAGATAAATATATAATAGATCATGCCATCCACAACAATACTGCAATGATATATAACAAATCATGCCATCCACAGATAAATATATAACATATCACACCATCCGCAAATAAATATATAACAGATCACGCCATCCATAGGAATACCGCAACGATAAAAACGTAGAGTGAATGCCAACCAAACGTAGAAAAGGGGATGAGCTGATGAAACAGGGCATTAAGGATGGATGAAGGGCGGAGACACCTTGCCAAAAACAAGTGAAGAACACACAGGACAAATTCACCAATGACCGATAAGTATTCAATGTTAAATTCTCCGTTAAAACTGATGAACATGCCGAGTTCAAATGGGCCATTACAAAATGAGCATATAGAAACAATTGGCCAGCATGATATTTACACTGTTAGATTTCACCAGTGAAGTGATGAAAGCGCAAGGCTTGAGTTTACAGTTGCCACATGATGCAATTGCTGGTGTAGTACACATTTTATCAAACAAGTTAGCCAACAATGATATTTACAAAGTAAAATTCGCCAAAGTGAAGTGATGAAGGTGCAGGGCTTGAGTTCACAACTATCACACGATGCAAATGCTGAAGTAATATATTTTATCAGCACCTTATTGAACGCAGAGTGAAGAATTATATTTTTTCTTAATTTTTCGTAGAGCAATATGAAGTACTTGAAATATGAACAGAATAAACAAGCACACAAAGACACAAGAGTTTATCCCGAGAAACCCCAAACCCGGGAAAAAAACCCAACCAACCCTTTCTTAGATAGATTTTGTCAATAATGTAATCCTACCATGTACCATATCTCAAGAGAAATAGATAATGAAGAAACACTAACACAAGGCTAGCAATACTCCAGATAGAGCTAGTATACCAAATAGTTGGAAACAACAACACATATACATAGATAGTGCACCTCTTCCCAAGAGAGACAAGAGAAATCACCACCAAGAATAACCAAGAGTCTCCAAGAGCTGCAGTGTTGCATCTTCCTTCCTTCACTAAGATGAGTACCTTCTTCTTGAGTGAGACATGAGGTGTGTGTCTCCAAATGAGCAATATGTCTCCTTATTTATATCCTTCAACTCACTTTAGTTGTATTCCACTTCTCTCTTCCGAGGTTCTAATTTCAATTTATTCTTTCCTATGGGTCGACTTCTCTTCCTGGGAGGTGTTCTTCCACTATTCAATGGTCTCCTTTGAATTATGGAATCTTCTTCTCTAAGAAAGGTTTTCCAAGAGGAAAATACTTCCTGCAGCTACCAAAATATTAACACCCAATAACTATGGGATGTGACTTCAAACCCACCCCTCTTACACACATGTATCTGGAAGGATTGGGATCTTCCACACTCAAGGGAAAATCAAAAGGTTCACACAAAACATTAAAAATGGGAAAAGGATTTGGGAATTAATTTCATGGATAAAAACCTCCTTTCTAGACCCATCCTCTCTTATGGATTGACCATTCCCCATCTCTGTTCATGTTCCCCAACAAGTGGCATCACATTTATTTACTAAAATTCAGAAACACAATTCGCATATACATCTCTTGGTCGTAGACACATTTTATATCTACATTATGCATTACTAAACTAGGGATTATAGTGGGATGTTACAATTGTGCCCAAGTTATATTTCCCATTTTTTAGTGCACTTGGTTCCTTAGAACCTGAAAGAACTCAAGCTTACCAAAACCATGTACTTGCTAGGTGAGCAATATTAGGTTGTTAGGGAGGGACTTGTGATGAACTACTCTAATAATAATCATTGAATCACCCACCATAGATTCCTAGCAAATCCCTTGAGCCTTGAGGAACAATATACCCTTAGTTTCTTGATTTCCCTCAACGCCAATGATGACTCCTACACCAACCAATTTATTTTACAATTTGGTTTTAATATATGATTCTTATAGACTTAGTTTTCATATCTAATATTGATTTTTCAATCCTTTTTATATAAATTTTGAAGAATTGATGAAAATTATGATCAATCATGTATACTCAAAGTTCTTAATGCAAAGCATACAACATTAACTCTTGTGAGTTAAAGTTCTTAATGCAAGCATACAACTCTTTGTGAGTTCATTGGTAAGTATGTAAATGGAGGTAGCTTTTGTCAGTTGATTGGTAAGAATGTTAATGGAGGTGGAGGGAGCCGAGGTTTTTTCTGCCTGGAAGTGTTCTAACGGAGATGGAGGTGGTGGGGAGAGTGCTAATGATGCAATATTTTGTGGGGAGAGTGTCAACGGATATGGGGAGTGTGCCACGAAATCAAAGGACAATAAGATATGACAAATAGATTCAAAGACAATAAGCTATCACAAATAGATTCAAATAAGCTATCACAAAAAAAAACTATTACAACCTCATTAATCACAAATACATTCAAAGGACAATAAGCTATTAAATATGGATGGACCCAAATAGTGCATTAAAATAATAACAATATCCTTTAAAACTCTTAATGCAAAGCATACAACATTAACCCTAGCAAGTCTCATCCCATTTTATTTGACAAGGTCGGTACACCAACAATTGTTGTGTGCACCCATCGAGAAGAGATTGTTGATTCCTATATTGGTAAATGCATAAGTGGTTGACTCAACTGATGGTAAGTTAAAAGGTTCAAAGCCCATTATAAATTTTGTTATCCTTGATGCCTATCATCCACACACATAACTTTTTACCAGCTTTTTGTTAACCCTGAGGCTAGCTTTTGTTCTTTACCATCTTTTTGTTAACCTCGAGGCTAGCATGTTAAATGGAGATGGAGGGAGTGGTGAGCGTGCTGACGGTGCAAGCATTTGTGGAAAGACTGCTAACGGAGATGGGGAGAGTGCCAACGGATATGGGAAGATTTTGTAGGGAGAGTGCCAACGGATATGGAATCGGAAATCAATAAACCATTTATGGCATTTCTCCTCATCACCACAAGACCACAAAGTTCACAAGGACGGATCGGTCCGTTGAAAACTCATATCACAACCTCATCTTACTTCACAAAGATGATGTTCTATTTACTTTTCATGCAAAATCTAGATTTTGAAGATCATGTGGCCAAACTGGTGATCGCTTATAGCTAAAGCAGAGAAACCGTGTGATCGCTTTATAAATAAGAAAGCATATTTTTTATAATGATTTATTTTTCTCACTCTTTTTAATAATATAATTATTCAAAACTACAATTTAATTTTGTTTTGTTTGTAATAAATAATTTTAATTTCATTTTGTTTCTAATAAATAATTTTATACTATGTTTGAATTCACTTAATACCAACTGGTTGCAATAAACAATTTGACCCTTTTGTAATAAATAACTTTGGCAATGTGTTTGTAATAAAAATAATTTGATACTTCAGAATAAATAACTTGCTAACAATTTTAAGTATTTGTTTGTAATAAATAATCCGATACTCTTTGAATTGAATATTATTGGATGCATTTTGTAATAAAATAATTTTGAATAAGTATGTTTGAATTTATTCACCATGTGTATGTGTTTGTAACAAATAATTTGATATTTTGTTTGAATTTACTCACTAACATAAAAAGTTTGAAATTATATTTGAAGTAATAAAAGTTTCTGTAATAAATAATTTGATATTTTTTTTTTGAATTACTTTGTTTTGAATGCAATAAACAATTGACTTATTAATAAATGTGCACAATAGATACATTTTTTCTTTTCTTTTAAAGATATGTTGGTAAACATCATGATAATAACGCCAGTCGGCTACCATCAATAACGTGAAATTAACTAAACAATAATAATGACACAACTAATAGACACATGGCTCCATACCTTTCACCATGAATCAACATGACACACATAAATTTATGAATCATGACACGCACATCGATGTATTAAAATATTAATTACAAGAGACCAAAAATTTGTATTCTACCGTTAATAACAACGCAATACAGTACAATTTTAAACCTTCAATGCATTTCATAATCCATAATTAAACATGGTGCATGGTTACCCATTGTCTTTATTTATCATACATCAACATTAAATATAAACCGTCATGCAAACATTCTCATTTTAACTTAAGCAACAACTCAAGAGAACTAGTCACTAAATCACTTATAAATTAATAATTCAAGACACAAGATTAATTAACATTAAAATCAAGGTGCAAGAGAATAAGGAAGCAATCACACCCACTTAAATTAAGGTGCACAATAAATTCAAAGTCTCAATAAATCAATTGCATAAGATAACTACAAAAATCATCGTTTAGGCGCACAAGAAATTATCATCTAGAACATCATCCCTTCATCATATACTATTGGCTTAAGAAGTCTAAAGTCCAATTCATTTAATACATTATGATTATGTGAAAAAATCTCATCTAGTGCAAGAGTTCCTTTCATTAATTTCCATTCGCGCAAAATGTTCAATATCTATCAACATTCATTACATCAAGTACAAAATCAACTAGATAGACAATAAACCTAAATTATCATGAATCGTATCGCAACATCCCAGCTCTTTGGCAGACCGAGAAAACTTATTATTTGAGGACACTTGTCACAAGTGATCTGGACTTTTCTCACGTTAAAACATTTTATACTTGATTATGATAATGCTATGATAAGTGACATGATGTTTTACTATTTGATGTAGACAAATGCTATTGACTCCGGGCTGAGTGTGTAGGGTTTGACCTTGAGGATGCAGAGGTGATCTATTGAACCCCTTGGACCCGGATTGAGTCGTGAGTGTGCTAATTGGGTTGATGTATTTATCAGGATATTTCATTGATTTGATGACGTGATTGACTTTGTTCTCGACACTCCATTGTTGATAATGTAGGTCGACGATAGCTTCGCTCTACTCCCACTCACATACATGGGAGTAAAGGGCCACACACTGACATTTTGTGAGAGGTTGACTTTAGAGAGAAAGGGACAACAACCCTTCCATAGTCTACTAGCACTTCCGCCGTGGATCGAACTATAGGGTAACGACACCTAGTTCCAGAGGATCCATGATGCCATGAGGGAAGATTATGGAGGCCGCCACGATGATTCTAAGGGGCAATGGCCAAGGTGGGGCCTTATTCCTTAGAGCCCTTAGTTCTAACAAGTTCACACCGGTGGAGTGTTGACCTGTATTATAGATGTCTACCAATCACTAAGTTGGCTAGTGGCACTTGAGCACGTGCTGTGCATCCCGGAAGGGTACCGCCGCATCTAAAGAAACTAACGAGGCGGCACCTTTGAGCACGAGGTCTCAAGGGCACGTCAGATTGATGATGATGAAGAAACAAACCAGATGGCCCTAAGACATTAACTAAGAAATCTTTAAACAACTTCCCTAACCAATTTCACCTAGCCTGTAATCTAAGTCCTACTTCCAAGACCTTTCTAGGGTAAAAAGTTTAGTGTAACCTTAAAAAAAAAGGCCCTAGCATAAAAAATAAAAATTTTAAACAAAACCCACTTAAGTAATAGCTTGGCCTTCATGAAATTCTTGGGGTAAATTACGAGAGTAAGAATTAAATTAAACTAATGGTTCAAATGTTGCAAAGAAGAAATTATTTCCTAACTTGTGAAAGAACAAAAGATAATTAAATAACTAATAATGAAAAGATTAATGAGCGCATTTACCTTTTGGTTTAAAAAAAAAAAAAAAAAAAGAAAGAAAGGGAATAATAAATGGGGAAATGAGCCTTTTAATAAATGAAAGAAAATAATTTTGGAGAAACGTGGGGATGAGTGACACCCTGAAGACGAGAATTTTTAGAGGGCTTCATTAAAATTAAATGAAATATGATTTAGGGCAAGAGGGGGTCTCAAAATTATATAAAATAAAGGTAGATGAGGAATATGGGTGATGATAACGCTATGCTGGCCGAATTGAACTGATTGATTGCTTGTGAGGAGTTGGGATTTTCTCAAACAGATTGGAGTGGTGGTAGATCAGCCTTGCGAGGTGAGCTGGGAAGCTAGGCATACCTTCTAGATTTGTGTGGCCCCTTTGCGGCTCGGGGGGCTAAGGGGGAAGCAGAGTACCTCTAGTGATTGGCTGGGAGGTACTGGTGTAGTCTCGACAGTCAGCGAGTGGGAGCGGCATAGAGCGCGTGGACAACAATCGAAGTAAGCGAACAGGCCATGGTACGCGTTTCTGTTGATTGATAGAATTTGGTGGGATGCACATTTTAGATTTGCAGGTGTGATTGAGTAGGTAGACTGTTGTGTAGTTTATGACTGAAATTTTTATAATCTGGCTGATGGTTTGGTTTATTAAATCTCCTTGTGATGTTGACTGTGACCCTTGCGCTGCTTCACCCATGCCTTCGATTCACATTATGACTGTGTTTATGCTGATGGAAACTATCCCTACACTAATCGATTCTCTTTAAGATTTTATCTTTTACAATCAGATGATGGAAGGGACTCTGCTTTAGAGGTTTACTCCTTAGAACACTAAACAATCTTCATTTTTCCACTGCATTTTCCGTTAAGTAGACAGCGCTGGAAATTAATTAAAATTGCACAGTCCTGGTTGTGTCACCGCCTTACACAGGTCTTCCTTGCAAAGTTGCACTGTGTCTGCGATGTATTCCATTGTTAGGTTGATCGATTGAGGTGGAATAGTTTTTATTTATTAAGGAATGTATAGCAATCTACTTACTGTAGTGGGTCTTTTTTTAATAAAAATGTTCCTCACCAGTGTGTTCAGTAGCGAGTAACCCACGTGCTTACTAACTCCGTATTCTTACTTAACCAGCATTTCATCTACTCTGTGTATTCATTTAGTTCAGCCTCCTGGGTGTTTAATAAACCCACGAGTTCTTGGTTGTGTTCGTTTTACTTTTCTTGGATGGCTTCTGATTTCTTTTGGTGGCTTTTAGACATGTCTCTGCTGGCAGCGTTTGTTTATGCAAATGGACAGTGCTAGAATTTCGTGACTACCTATCCCTTAACCCAACCGAGCCAGCACCTTAAGAGTCGATAAATTTTTAACCTGTGATAACAGTCTATGGAGGTTGCCTTTTTCCTTGCCTCGACGATTAGAGCAGCTCGAATGGTTAAAACCCTTCAAGGTTTGCTTCTGCACTTTGCTAAAGTTGCCCAATCTAGTCCTCTGCAACTGGTTAGATCCACCCAACTTCGCCCCTGCTTTGTTTTAAAGTTGTCCATCTGTAAACGATGGACGCATCCTCCCTTTGCGCACTGCAAATCGTGGACTGTGCCATACCTCTGTCGGTCGCTTTATGAATGGCAGTGAAGGGGTTCCTCCATGACGCGGGCAGGTCGATTTTACCTTTTATTTTTTGTGCCTTGACAGATACCCATGATAGTAGCCGTGATGTTCATGTTTTCGACCTCGTCTTCCATCCCATTCGAACCGGAGTTGTCAGGATGGATCACCGTAGAATCCCGTAGATGTCTATTGTCTTATGGTCCGGTTGATGTAACCATCATAATAACATTCCAAATGTATGGTGTTCGATATTTTATGCATGGTTTCTTTATGAAGGATGGTTAGTGTGTTAAAGTAATCGATTCGAGGGTAGCATACCAAACGTAAGGTAATCCACAATTAATTGCAGGTTAATGGAACAGAGGTATGGTGGACATCATTTTCGGAATGAGGTTGAAATGTAGTCAAGCGTAAAAAGAGAAAAATTTCCACCTACTTGATTTAAGTGTTAAATTTTATTGCATGTAATTATCCCTCTCTTCTAGAATGCTCTCCTTCCCAGACTGTGTGGCTCCAACAACTTTTAGTATTCCCCTTAACCTGGGTTCGATGAAGATAGAGGCCAGTTGATGAAACCGCACCCCCTTAGAGCACGATCGCCCTTACCAGGACCTTCTTAGGCCCTCGACCCGAAGAGTGTCAATACTCTTCTATCTCCCAATCGGAAGATCTGCACCCACGGTTCTCTTCTCGTGATCCCTCTTCTTTTGATTTTCAAGGAATCAGAACTTCGCTGCTCCGCAAGTTCCCTATTGATCCTTGGGCCCTCAAATTCTCGAGACCCGAGATGTCAATGAACGTTGACTTTCTCTCACCTTGTCTAAATCTCTGTCCTTATCGCGATCTCACCACTCGCGACCCCAAGAGCTCGGATTTCCAATCCCCGATACACGAGACGCTGAAATTCCGAACTTATGATCTCTCTCCCTCAGAACTTCGCCACTCGCGATATCAATCAATTCCTCGTCGACTCCCGATGAACGAGACGCTGAACCTCCGATAGTTTACACCACCTGTCTTCTACTATCACCTATGGCCCACACTACTTTCGCAGCTGTTGGAAGGTCACACCTTGCACTCTCGCGACTTCCGTTACTTAAGGTTGGAGTTTTAACTAACGAACTCCCGATAGGCTGATCCACGAGTAGAACGACGCTCCTTGCGATCCCGATTGACGGCTCCTGCCCTCCTGAGCTTTTGACCTTTCTCCGCACCTGCACTATAGCTTCCCTACAACTCCGAGAGATCCAATGAATCACGGAGCTTCGCGAAATCCCCTTGGAGAAATTCGACCATCTCTCCCTTCCAATTTAACCCCTATGAAATGATGGGGCGCTCTTCCACAAAACTCGCCACCCTGCGCACAAACCTGTAATTTTCCACACAAGCCTTCCAAGCACGACTTGTCTATATCCTCCTTCGACAAATTCAAAGGCCTATCC
>SNQJ01S0154443.1:0-22599 GCA_010110895.2 Picea sitchensis
ACTACTAGTCATACTCAACAAAAGTCACCAACCACTACAAGTCATGTTGAGGGCATTGATATTGTTGAGAATCCTAGAAAAATAGGACGTAAGTCTAAGTTCCCTTGTAAGATTTACAAGGGATATCACATTACTCATGTGTTCCCTACTATTTCCATGGTACGAAGAACATGGTCCTTGTCTAAAGGCCCTTCTAGTTTTGAGTCATCTTCAGTTTCCCAACAATCTATTCAATCATTTATTGGTGAAGTTCTCATTCCAATGTCTTCGGATGATATCACTCTTGTTTTGGGGGGTGATGCATTTCTTGACCATGTTGTCTCACATCCTATTCAACCAATTGTTGAGGAATTGGTCGTGTCAATGCAATCTTTGGCCGATACCACTCTTCTCTTGAATAGTGACGAGTTTACCAAAGTGATCTCACTAATTCAATATTTAGCTGACCCGACTCTTTGGGGAGTGATGCTTCTTTTGACTACGTCTTTAGCATTTCCAAGTTGGTACCTTCTGAACAAGGGGGAAATCCACACTCTTCGAGTCCACTCCCTCCAAGTCCTGGGATGGTTTCCTTTGATTAGAATGATCTTGTTGAGACTCTTCTTCCTTATTTTGTACCTTTCCAAATAAGGATTAACATTAATTCAATGAGAATTTATCGATGTATTGTAGGTAAAGGATCATCTACAAGTAATTTATCCTCCTTGGCTTGGCAAGCTTTGGGTTCTACCAAGCTTGTGTCAAATACCAGTGAGTTGCTGGATTTCAACAGAAGACCTAGTGAATATTTTTGGATTCTTCCTTCATTTCCTATCATGTTAGGTGGGAATACTGTCCTAGTCGATCTGTTAGTGGTGCTAGGCTTTTTATATTTCAATGTGATTCTTGGGTGTGATTATGTGTATGTTATGAATGTTGTAGTGTCCGTGCTCTTTTGTGTGATTCATTTCCCTCACCATTGAAGCATTTTCACTATTGATCATCTTTAATATAATAATAATCATCCTATTTTAGAGTTACCTCAGGTTTACCCTTTGTATATTCCTAGTTTTTTAGTAGCCTCTTCTCTGCCATGGGTGAATTATGTGGCTTCATATCCTTGGTCTTCAATTTATTATGAGAAAAGATATTTACAGTCTTGTTGGCCTTCTTGAGACAAGGTCTTGACAATTGATCACGTGTTGTATCCAATGGGGGAATGTCAGCCTTTTCTTTCCCCTTTTGGCCCGAGTGCATCATATACCTACTTAAGTGCCAATTTGTTGTCTATACCCCAACTAAATTAGATTGGTAAGAAGCTAGAATTTTGGTCAAATCAGTTTGTTGTGAAGGATATGCACACTAAAGTTCTTGTTTTCATTGAGGTTCTTATTGAACCTAAGGATAGAATGCATTATTTCTATGACTTTTCCAAGAAAAAACTAGGACTGACTACACTCATAGCTTAGGTCAACAACCAAAGTAGAATTTGGCATGAAAAAATTGGACATGATTTTTTAAGCTTGAAATTGATGGTGAAACATAACATGGTTATTATACTACCTAAATTTTTTCCCCCTAATCGAATATGTGAAAGGTGTGTGTTTGAAAAGCATCACCAAGTTTCCTTTGAAATCAGGAAGGCTTGGAGAGAAAAGACTTAGATGGAACTTATCCATAGTGACCTATGTTCCCTAAAAAACTATCACTAAATGGTGAAAGGTACATTTTTTCCATGGTTGTTGACTTTTTCAGGTATACATGGGTATATTTCTTGAAGAATAAGAATCATGTCTTTGAAAATTACAAATAATTTAAGGCATTGGTTGAAAAGAAATGCAGGTAACCTATGAAATGTTTAAGATCATACAATCGTAGAGAATGTGGGAAATAAAATTGAAAGATACTTGTCATATAATGGTATATCTTGGTAGAGATATGTACATTACAAAAGTAAAACAAATGGTGTTGAAAAATGAAAAAAATGGACTTTAGTATAAATGGTACATTGCTTACTTTAGGCCAAAGGTCTATTGAATATATTTTGGGTATAAGTTATCTATTACTCAAACTATTTGTTAAATTTGATTCCAACTAAATTTGTATCGAATGTGACTCTATTCAATAAATGGAGTAGAATAAAACCTTCAATTGGATACTATGAATGATAAAAGGAAGAAACTAGATGTGAAGATTCATGCTTGTATCATCATAGGCTATTATGAAGTGTTGGATCCCTATAAACTATTTGACTCTATCAAATAGGAGATTATTTATAAAAGAAATGTTGTCTTTGATGAGAAGACATGAAGTGTCGCTTTTTTGAATTCCTCTTATGGGTTTTTGAATAGTTATCCTTTGGAAATATTGAATAATTTTGGATAAACTGACTACTACATAGGACCATTGACTTATTTTCCCAAATAAAATTATAGTTGAACTTCAATTGCATAGTTGACCAAAATTTTTGGAGCCCTTGTTCAGTATAGTATTAATGGCGATCTTTTCTATAGGAACTCCTTCAACAAAAGCGATTTTTCATCCTAGATAGATGGCTAAGGAAATTGAGGCCACCATAGATGATGCAAGAGATATCGATGACTCAAGAAATACTAGAATTCAAAAGTAGTGTGGTATTTGATCCAAATTTATGAGCAGAATGAAATGAAACATAGATATATAACATTAACATAGAGATACAATGAAAAATAACAAAGATACAGTGAAACTTAACTTCTATTCAATAAATAAATATGTTGAAACTGTAAAATGTAGAATGAAACAATATTGCTCGAATGGTGGTAGATAATCTATGAGAAGAGATGTTGCATCTACGTGCAATCACCAGAGTACATTAAAATGAGGAATATGTGCCTTTTTATCATCAAGAAGTAATTAAAAAACCCTAGACATCCAAAAACCTAACCCTAGGAGATGAATCTCCAAAAGTCATGTGGGTCTCGATGGGGTAAGTTGGTACATCAACTTCTTGGCATCATAACTTTTGCATACAATCTTTATTTTAGGCGCACGATATCCCGTTGGCGAGCCCAAAAAACGTTGTTTAGGGCCTCAAAACAACCCTTGAAGTTTAGGACCCGAAAAGATAGAAAAAAATGCCAAGATGAAAATTGTATGTGAACCAGTTGGAAGAGGTGGGTGGCTACTGATATCCACCTAGATCAATCCTACCCCCTTAGGAATAAATGGTCTCCATTTCATTGATGTTCCCCATCAGATGAGGAAATTTATGCTGAATTTGGTCGTGGGAGAGCCACTTGCCTTGGTGTAGGAGCTACCTCGCTTTGACAACACGATAAAGTTGAAGCTTCTAATGGCAAGTGTCCTTGACCTATGTGTCCACGATCTATTCAATGGATTACTATTCCATGCATTCATGGTTGATATATTTCAATGTAAATCGTTATGTTATCTCTGAGGTATCTAATAATGGTGGAAAGTATGGTCGAAGGAGGTCCACATTAAACATTGGGTGCAAGACAAGGAAGGGGGGAGTGTTGAGCTCAAAATCATTGTCACCCACAGCCTTGGTGATGGTTTAAGGTCCATAGTGGAGTGGATGAAGCTTCCAATGGGGTCATGTAAGGCGTTCTTTCTATAAGTGCAACCAAAATTTATCTCCCACCTGAAACTTGTGTGTCACCCAGTGTTTATCATGGTGTTGTTTTTACTTGGCATTGGATTTCTGCAAAATATCTTGAACCTGTTGGAAAATGTGCTATATTTGTTCAATGAACCAGGTTGATTTGTAGGCTTTGGTTTGATCATGGGATGATTTGACATGTGTGGATGCAAGGGGTAGTGCGACATCCATGGGACCCAATGGTTGAAATCCCAACCCCACATAAAAAGGGGTTGTGGTCGATGGAGTTATGTATGGATATATTGTAACTGTGTTAACATATGGAAGAATCTCATCCCATGTGCAAATATGCTTGGAATTGTACATGCTTAAGATATGCACAATCATCCTATTGATGACCTCGATTTGGCCATCTATTTGGGGTTGGAAGGAAGTGGATTTGGTGAGTTTGGTGTCCACCCATGAGCAAAGGCTCGACCAAAATCTGATGAGGAACCATCTATCCTAATCTGAGATGATGGTTTGTGGTATCAAAAAATGTAACCACACTCATTTGAAGAAGATCTTGGAAGTGGCCTCCACTATGATGCTCTTCCTGCAGGTGACTAGAATCGCCATCTTGGAAAATCGATCAACAACCACAAAAACACAGTCATTTCCCTTCTTGGTTGAAGGAAGTCCCAACATGTAGTCCATCAAGATGTATTCCTAGGGCCTGTTAGGAGTAGGAAAAGGGGTGTACATTCCTTGTTTCTTAATGGTTGATTTGGAAATGGTGTAGGACATCTAGGAATTGATATATTTGTTGACATCTTGTCGAAGTTTCAGCGAATAGAAATGTTGTTGGAGAACTGCCACTATCCTTTCTATGCCGAAGTGTCTTGCCACCTTATTGTAGTAAGCTTCCCAATCATCTTTTCTTTCTTTCTTCATGGGATGAAAAGATGGTCTAGATGGCACAACAAGCCATCCTAAAGATGGAAATCAGTGACAGTTGTGTTTTTTCCTAGCATATGGTAGGTAGTGACTAATTTAGGATCTCTCTCATAGAGTTGGCGCCATTCAAAGGTCACATGTCTATAGGAGCGTAGCACCATGGTTAGTGTTGCAACTGGAGGTTGACTGAGGCAGTCAAAGACATGGTTGTTTCTCCCTATCTTATACTTGATGTTGAGATGGAACTATTGGAGGTATGTAGACCACTTCTGATGGCAGTCATTATGAAATTTTCCTTGGGTTTTCATGAACTATAGAGGCTTATGATCAGTGTGGATGATTTTCTCCTTTTCGAGAATGTAATGCCTCCAATGGAAGCAGACTTGTACAGTGGACTACATTTCTTTTTTGTAATTGGGGTACTTACGGATGGTATCTGATAGTGTCTCACTAGGATAGGCTACGACATGTCGATGATGAGTGAGAACTACTCTCACAACATAGTCAGAAACATATTCCTTAATATCAAAAGGTTGGTGTAGGCTAGGTAATGAGAGAACTAGGGCTGAGCACAAGTGTTCCTTCAAATCATTGAACGCTTTATGTTGCGACTGACTCGACCCAAAATTTTCCTTGCCACCACACTTGGTCACTTGGATAAGGGCCCATGCAATATGGGAAAATCCCAACACGAACCTACAATAGAAATTGGAAAGGCCTAAGAAGCTCTGAAGCTAAGTGAGTGTGGTTGGGTTTGGCTAGTCATGAATAAAATGGATCTTGTTTGGATCGACATGCACCCCATGCTCATCAACAATGTATCCTAGGTATTGGACCCTGTTCATGCCAAAGGAGCATTTTTCTAAATTTTTGTATAGCTTGTGTTGTCGTAGAGTGTGTAGAACCTGTTGAATATGTTGCAAGTGTTCCTCCCAACTCTTGTTGAAGATGAGGATGTCATCCAAATACACCACCACAAAATAATTGGTGAAATGCCACAATATATTGTCCATCATCCTCATGAAATTTGTTGGGGCATTCGTCAATCCAAAGGGCATGACCAACCATTCAAGAAACCTTCTTTGGACTCGAAGGTAGTCTTCCATACATCGGTCTTCTATATTGGGACTTGGTGGTAGTTGTACTTCAGATCAATCTTACTAAAGTATTTGACCCCATTGAGTTGGTCAAGGATATTGTCAATTCAGGGAATTGGGTACTGGTTCCTGACTTTAATTTTATTTAGGGCTCAATAATCAATGCGGAGTTTCCAGGTCCCATATTTCTTCTGCACAAGAATGATTTGGCTTCCACAAGGTGATGAGATTGGTTGGATGTGCCCCTTTTCGTGCAACTCTTGGATCTGGTGCTTGAGTTTTTCATTTTTTGATAAAGAGTAGTGATAGACTAGCCCATTGGGTAGTGGTGTGTTGGAGGTCAAGTCGATTTAATTCTTTACCTGATAGTGTAGAGGTACCCCGATGGGTGAGGATAAGATGTATTTGTATTCTTCCAAAACCTTATCCATTTTTTTATGCTACATGGAGAGACCTTTCATGGAGGCCATGGATGTGGATGCAACCTTCCACTCACTTTGAGCATGAATCATGAAGAAGACAAACTTCCCGATTTGAGAGAAGACCTTCCTGCATTTATTGAAAAAAATCAAGGAAATGATAGTAGGTGGGACTACCTTGGATATCCTGTACAATTTCCTGTCCAAAGTAATAATAACACTATGAGGCCTAGACTTATATACAACATGACATTTCCACAAATAAAGTTGTCCCAAAAGAACATCACAAACTTCAAGGGGGAAGACATCACATAATACCTCATCTTTGAAGGGTTTGATGGGAAGGTGACAATATTGGATGACATGGAGGTCGCTCCCTTAGAGGATCCATTTGATGGTGTATAGTTGTGGGTGTGATGTTGTCAGTAGAGCCAACCGTTTGATGACCTCTGCTGAAATGAGGTTCTTATGTATACTTCTATCAACTATGAAGTACAGGGGGTACCTTTCACCCACATCTATGTATGAAAGAGGCACTCACCTTCCTCTGGTTCCTCAGGTTCACAGGGATGGATCTTGGTGGTAGAAACAATGGAACTGGGTTCTGTGTCAATGATCTGTCTCCCTTTTTCTGGTTCCGACTGTGATTCATAACCCACATCTGATTCAGATGCTTTTACCTCAGCCACCAATGACTTCTTTGAGCAGCATTTAATGGTGTTATGCCAGGGGATTTTATGGAACTCTCACCACTTCCCATTGTCCTTCTTTGTCTTCCCATTTTCCTTCTATGTTTGCGGCTTAGACTGGTTGTGTTGAGGTTGTCGATCCTTTCTCAGTTCTTTGTTCTACTAGTTGTGGATTCCTTTGGCATGCTTCTGTTGTAAGGAGTTCCAAAACCCAAACTATCATGTCTTTTGTTTAATCTTATGATGGATTTTGACAACATATCGATAGCTCGCACCCAAGGATGATATGTCCAGAAAATCCATTTATGTTTGTATGTATCTATGTATACCACCATAGTACTTGAGAACCAAATTCCACTCAGAGTATTTGATACCCAACTTGGTGTGCAAGGTATGGAAGACATCAGTGAAATATGGAATTGTTTGGTCCCTTTCCTTCCGCAATGTGGTCCATCTTCTATATAAATCATCATAAATTCCAACAAGAAAGTATTGTTCCTTAATAGCATCCCTGAAAGAACCCCAAGTGGGTGCGACAACAAATAATGTATATTCCTATATTCCCTTTTGCTCACATAAATTCTCTGACCAATCTTTGACATGGGGGATAGCCTTAAGGAGCAGAAATGTAATATTTTATCTATCAGAAAATTTATGGACAAAAAAATACCCTTCTAGAAGGTTTATTCATTTGTCTGTAGCATCCACATATATTTGACCTTCAAATATAGGAATAGAAAAATTGGTATGCCCCTTGAAGGGGGTAGTGACTCCGCTCGAAGAATATGTGTCGCCTGTTGGAAGTTGTCAAAGGATTTTCATAAAATTATACATCATATTGTTCCTCTATCACACGAGGGATTCCTCGAGAAATAGTTTAAAGGGATATCCTACCCCATCATCTCTCATTTATTCCCCCATGGGTGATCATTGGGTTCGGTGAAGCCAATATTGCAAAGTCTCAACTAGTTCAAGTCTCAACTACTTATACCCTGACCTCGTTGGGGATATGCATAGAGAAACAAATGAAGAGCATACCACTTTGACGATTGATACAAATTTATGATAGGAACAAAATGAAACACATATCTATAACATTAACACAGAGATACAGTGAAACTTAACTTCTATTCAATAAAGAAATCTGTTGAAACTGTAAAATGTAGAATGAAACAATCTTGCTCAAATGATGGTAGCTAATATCTAAGAAGAGATGTTGCAGCTACACACATTCACCTGAGCACATTACGATGAGGCCTCCAGTATTTTTTAGCATCAATAACTAATCAGAAAACCCTAGACATCCAAAAACCTAACCCTAGGAGATGAAGTTCTAAAATTCATGTGGGCCCCGATGGGGTAAGTTGGTACATAAACTTCTGGGGGTCATAACTTTATCATACAATCTTCGTTTTAGGCGCACGATAACCCATTGGAAAGGTCTATCCAAGGACTACACATTTTTCCATCACACTTTGACTCCTACAATACTGTGACTATGGAAATCCCAAAAAATGTTGTTTAGGGCCTCAAAACAATCCTAGATGTTTAGGACCCAAAAATCTAGAAACAATTGCCAAGATGAAAACTGTATGTGAGCCAGTTGGAAGAGGTGGGTTGCCACCGATATCCACCTGGATCATTAGTGTTTCTATAATAGCATGTATGTTATAGGCATGTGATCCAAATACATATCAAATTCACATGATCAACCTTAATGGTAGAATGTTTTGACTGATGAGTATCATTCCTTGATGAATAATGAAACATGGGGTATAGTTCTGCAACTTCAAGGAAAAAATGTGATGAAGTGTTGATAGGTAAACAAATTTTTGGTATTCTTATCTACTTAAATAATAGTGGACCTAGTATTTCCTTCTTTTTAGTGTGGTTTCTTGATTGATGCAATATCCATAAGAAAATCACCTTACGACCATAAAGAGAATTGTTTTTTATATCAAGGGAACTTACCAACTTGGTATAAACTATTGTAGTGACAAAATGAACCAATTGGTTGGTTACAATGACTTGGACTATACCAAAAATGTTAATGACTAGAAGTCTACATCGGGCTATGCCTTTTGTCTTGGTTCTAGACCCATATTTTGGTCTTGTAAAAATTAGAAGGAAACCTCATATTTGACTATAGAAGAATAATGTTGTGGTGCAATGCAAGCTAGCACAAAAAAAGGTATTGATTCAAAATCTCATGGGTGAACTTGGTTTTCTATTTGACACATCAATTATGGTGTATTGTGGAAATCAAAGTGTGATACACATTGCAGAGAATCTTGTTGCACAGAGTAAGATGATGAATGTGGAGCTTCATGCTCATTAATTGATATAGTTGGTACAAGATAATATTGTGACTCTTGTTTATTGTAGGATAAGCAATGAAGTTGTTGATATATTTATGAAACATCTATTAGAATCTAAGTTTATGAAACTTCAATCTATTCTTGGTCTTTAGGAAGCCACAATTGTTGGGGGGGCATATAGAAGTAATTTCATCTCTAGAATATCAAGAACATTGTGCTAATGGGGAGGTGTTATAACAACACGTTTAATGGTATATTGTTATGTTGATCAAATTTAAAATAATAATTAAAGAAAATCATTGTTGAAAATGTCATTTTGGCTACCTAACATCTATAGTTATGATGTTGAATTTTCAAAATAATACGATAAAGTCCTTGAACCCTATGTTTCATTATTTCTGGTCAACTTTATACAAGATTAACCTCAGCCAAGAGGTCTAGGAACAACATATAAATATTCACATTCAAACATTAGGAGAGTGAATAATATAAATTCACCCAACATGGACTATTCACTATTCATACTTATTTTATTATTGTATAACACACATAACATAAATTACTTGGTTATGTTCATTTCTTTTGATAATGTATGGGCCATTCATTTTCATTGTATAGTGATATTGATATGTAGTTGTCAAACAAGCATAACTCTCCATTTTAATTATTAATATCATGTGTTAAATGGGAGCATTTGGACAATCAATGATTATCCTTCTATCATATTCATACCATCATATTGATTAAATTTTGATTATATATTGTTTTCTTACTCTCACTATACATAGATATTATGCTATTTTAAGTAAAACATAGTTTTGATAGCTATACCTTGATATACATTAGCACTCAATGAAATTTAATTATGAAAATTAGTTCTAAATTGTTTAATGATGTAAGGTACTAGATATATAATAATAAGAAGAAACATTAATATTGTAATAAATACCAGCAGAACAACAAAACAAAATATAGAGAATTGTTGGCACAAGGGTAGACCCAGGGTTCAACTCAGAGAGCGCATCAACAAGCCCTAGCTACTGGCCCTTTCGGCAACACCTGCGAGGAAGATGTAGTCTCACCTGAAGCAACTATGTGGGGTTTGTAGGATAGAGATGTCTACAACTAGAAGGAATCTAAAGTGGGTTCAAAGTGATTGATACACAACAATCTAGTATTATTTATCTTCCTAGGATCTACTATGCAAGATATATCTATCAGATCTAACACAATAATGCAATAGAAGTATACCAATAACAAAGAATAGAACACCAATCACACATACAACTCAAGATATACGTGGTTCACCCTCTCTCTAGGGCTACGTCCATAGAACTGTGCTTTATAATGTATTAAGATGAAGCATACAGTTCTTGTCTATGCTCTCAGCTAGAAAATCTCATTTCTTCTCCTCTCTATCCTTCCTACGCACCCACCTGTAGGGTTGATCTTCACACCTAGTTGAAGATCTTACAATACCAGAAGGCTCCCACACTTAGCTCTTCTCTCTCACACAATATTACTCACTCGATCACACAATGACAAAGACAAAAACAATGATCCTAACATCAACAAACCAACCGAGGTCCTTTAGACCTCTATTTATGCATTACAATAGCTCACTGACATCCTTAGTTTGAAACCTATGTGTCACAAAACCTAGATACCAAAACCCTATGTGTCTAAAACCCTAGGTCAGCTTGACTTGTATTTTCAGGGCTTTTCTAGCCTATCTTTCCTTCCTTCTCACGCGGTGCTCCAAAGCATCCAACGGTGGATTTTTCCACTTGCTAAGTTGTCCACGATCCTTCTTTCTTGTTAATCTTTCATCCTCGATCTCTTCGTTCAACGGCTTGCTTCCTTTTACTTCGCTTTGTCTTTTCTTCTCTTTTGCTCACTTCGACCCAGTAACAATCACTATGTCTTTCATGCAGTTCACATTCTACCTTTTCTTCCTCAATCTTCATTTATTCCCATAACCAAGGGCCAACAGGCCCCCAACACTCACCTGTGACTCATCCTGAGGCACTTCAAGTCTAACCTTTATGTTTTACTTCAACTTCAAACTACGTAGTGTAGCCTTTGCTTTCTGCTCTATGCCTCGTTTCATTCCTTCCTTCCTTGTGTAGACTGTCTTTTCTATTTCTGGCACCCAGTTTCAACTTCACCTGGTACCTGGACCATTTTCCTTATGCTTTTACATAGAGCTACGAGGCAACTGGTTTTCATAGTACAACTTCAGTCAACTCCTGTTCACTAATCCTTTTCCACTATCCCATTTTCTTGTGGATGGTAAGGTGTGCCTTTTTTATGGTGGACTACAAATTCCTCAGTCAGGGCTTCAATTGTTTTATTTATGAAATGTGTGGCTTGATCACTCATAAAGATATTTGTTCATCCAAACCTGGTTATGATGTCATCAAATATGAAGTGCGCAGATGTAGTGGCACTACAGTCCTTAACTTCTCTTGCTTCAGCCCATCTGGTTAAGTGCTCTGTTGTTTTAATTATGTACCTTACTCCTGTCCGCTTTCCTGGTGGGTTTATAGGTCCCACGAAGTCGATGGCCATTTTTTCAAATGCTTGTAGGGTCATTTGTGGTGTTAATGGAATTTCATCTCTTATGGATGGTTTCACAAATCTTTGGCATACATCACAAGATTTGTAATAGTTTTTAGCATCTCAGTGTAAGGTAGGCCACCAAAGGCCAGCTCTAAGAACCTTCTGCGCAGTTTATTTCCCTGCATAATGTCCTCCTGCAATGCCCTCATGAGATTTTGCAAGGATCAATGGTCTCTTTGCCTCCATAAAAAATCTTATCAATATCTCATCAGGTCCCTTCTTGTAGAGTTGTCTAGCTATAAGTGAAAATTCTGCAGTGCACACTACTAGTGGTTTCTTCTGAGGAATTGTATACTCACTAGGTGCCATTCCTATTGACAATAACTGGACTATTTCTGTGAAGTGGTCATAAATATTTATAATGGCCAACAACTGTGCATCTGACAGTGTATCCTCCAAACTAGTGGGCTCTTCTCCATGTTCCAACCTCGACAAGTGGTCAGGAACTTTGTTCATTCTTTCTGGCTTTACTATGATATCAAAGTCATATTCTTGAAATAGTAGAAGCCATATGCATGTTCTCACCCCCAACACTGGCTTGTTGACTAGGTATTTCAACATGGAGTGATCAGTAAACATTTTAAGGTGTCCTCCCAACAAGTAGTGGCGAAATTTCTGCAATGCATACACCATGGCTAACCCCTCTCGCTCGATAGTGGTGTAATTAATCTCAGCAGTTGATAGATTCCTGTTGGAAAAGGATAACGGGTGGTCAATAGGTTGTGCTAACACTGCTCCTAAAGAAATAGAAGACGCATCGACATGCACATGGAACTCCTTGCTTGAATATGGAAAAACCAGAATAGGCGCAGTAACCATTTTTTGTTTCAGTGTGTCGAATCTCTGCTGACACTCTTCTGTCCAACTACACTGAAAGTCTTTCTTCAAAACCTTCTCCATGGGTGTTGTAATATGGGCATATCCTTTCAAGAACTTCTTGTAGTATCCAGTATGTCCCAGCACAGTGCGCAATTGTTTTACTGAAGTAGGAGAGGGTAGACCAACTATAATGGAAATCTTAGATGGATCAACCAGCTATCCCTGCTTGCATACAATATGAACTAACATCACTCCAAATGGTGAGAATAATATGCATTTCTTAAGATTCAAGGAAATTTGACACTGCCTGCATTTGTCCAACAAAAGCCTTAGACATTCAATATGATTTTTCAATAAACTAAAAACAGTCCAATCATCAAAATATGCTTCTAAAAATTTATGCAAAAAATCCTTGAATGCTTCAACCACCACCCTGGAAAACATGGTTGGGGAATTATTCAATCCAAATGGCATCACTGTATACTGGTAGGATCCCCATTCTATTTCAAATGTGGTCTTATGGCGATCTTCCTTGGCAATCTGGATCTGATGGTATCCTGAGAATCCATCTGTAAACGAGTATACCTCTTGGCCTCCCACATTATCTAACACTTCGTCAATGAATGGTGTAGGGAAGGGGTCATGCAAATAGGCATCATTCAACTTCCTGAGATCTACATAGATCTAGATCTCTCCTATCTTATTGTCTTGCACCACCATAGGGCTAATCCATTATGATTCTTCCACAGGTTCTATAATCCCTGCTTCTAGCATTCTGTCGAGATCAATCTTCACTTTCTCCTTATATTTAGGGTTCAGTCTGTAGGGTCTCTATTTTATTGGTCTTGCATCTTATTTCAAAGGGATCCTCATCTCCCCCATAGGCCCTTTAATTCGCTTCATATCAGTGAACTTGGTTGGAAACAAGTCATGATATTCATGCAGTAATTCTGTAATCTTGTCAATAGTGGCAGCATCCCAATAATATCCAACATTTGCAAGCTTCGGTGTCTGTTCTGTTCCAATATTGAACTTATTGATATTGATTGGTTGTCCAATGATTGGTAACTCAACTCCTGGTCCTTCTACATCTATTTGTCCTTATGTTTCTTTGATGTTCACCTTTCTTCGATCATCACCTTCATCACCATTGATGTTGTAACAGCCTTGCAGTTTATGGAGAGGCACAGTCCATTCATCCTCTTCTTGCTCCAAAGGGAGGTTAGATGCCTCCTCGAATAATTTCTGTCTTACAATCTGTAATGCTTGATCTACTGAAGGATATTGACTTTCAAATATGAAGGTGGTTACAAAATTCTAAGTGATACCTTCCCAATCTGTAGTGATGAGGCACATCTCTGTTTGAAGGTACCAGTTGATAGGTGTCATGTCCAGCATGTTAATGAATTTGTGCACCCATTGCTCTTGAGGAATGTTTCTCCAGGCTGCTTCACAACTTCGCATATGGTCCTTTGGGCATCTTCGACCTGTGTACCAAACTTCACAGCCTTCTACTTGTGTTGAGAACCATGATGTCATCAAGGTACAACATTGTACCCAGTCTATAATGTTGGTTTTGTGTGTCCCCCATCATATTGTTGGTGTGGCCTTCAGGGCCTCATCCATTTCCAACAATCTTTGTTGCATTGGTACACTTTCTTCAAAGTATAACAAGAAGGTTTCTAAAGGATCCAGACCATCAAAGGTGAGTAAGTTACTTATTGTTGTGTCGATCCATCGAACTTCTCTGGTTAATCTAGCACATTTTCTTGTAGATACTTAATACATTTTATTCTGCCAGTTCTCCAATGCTTCTTTTGAGTCTGATGAACATGCATTTTCACTTCACCATCTTAGGTTTCCATCAGTCGTAGGATTAATGTAATCCTATTGTCTGGTTGTTAATCTATATATGTTTTCCAGTTCATATGTTCAGTCTTCTTCTCTAATGGGCTCTATGTATCGTTGACCTTCATATGGATTTAAGGGTGTAATGACCCTAAGGCCATATCTTTCAAATGTCATATGTATTTTATTTAAATCAACCACAGTGGAATTATTGAAATCCCAATCAATTACTAACAACGTAGGGTGAGGACAACTATCATCAACTATCTCAATTACCTCAAAATTTGCAAACATTCTTACTCCGTCAATGTCCACATGAACATGTTCCAATCGTCCAAAGGCCCCGACAGCTTGTTGATTAGACATCCTGAGCCGGATAGGGGAATATATCAACTTTGGTTTTCCCATCAGTGCCCAAGTTTTATTCGTCATGACATTAACCTCCAACCCTAATTCGAGGACCACATAGTCTATATCATATTCTCCTATTTGAGCATTCAAGTGTAATTCCTTATTTGTCCTTCTCTTTTTAGCGATTTGGTGTATTTCCCTATTTAGTAAGGGGTCTATATTTCCTAGCTCATGTTGTATGATTAAATTTTGTAGTTTTTTTACAGTGCTCTCATCCTGAATCAACTTAATACAAGTATATAGAAATTCCATGAGCTTGCTTACCTCTTTTCCTTCTCTTGGCAAAGCAGACTGATCAAATTCCTGAGGCATCCCATATTCCCTTACTTATGGTCATGTCTTTGATGAAGAGCCTTGATCTTCTTTGAAATATTTTATTTCCTCTTCAAATATATGTCTTTCTTTCTTTGCATCAAAAGTTTGGGTCTTCTATGCAGCTTTCCTAATTCCTAAGTCTTATGTAGTCTTTCCTTGGATCAGTCTATCTTCTCCTGTAACAACTCTTCCTCTAGTGATAACATCAAATATGGGGTCTTCTTCACGAGGTTCGTCATATATCAGTTGAACTTGTGGGTTTTGGTGAGGTCATCATCTTTCCTTAAGCTTAGCCAACAATGTTGGACATTCCTTGATAACATGCTTGAAGGAGTTGCAATAGCTGCAAGTAGTACAAGGGTTCTGACAGTCCCTTGCTAGGTGTCCTGGCTATGTGCAGTTATAACAGATTATCTATCCTCGGCCTCGACCCATACCTCGTCCTCATCCTCATCCTCTGAATCCACCGCGAGGATTGAAGTTTCCTCTCCTAGGGGAGTTATACTGCATAGTATTTCCTTCTTGTTGTTCTTCACCTTGAATTTTGTATATGTCTCTTGACCTTTCATGCATGAGATCGTAAGCCATACAATCCCTATCATCATGTCCCACAGAATTACAGAACGTTCAATACAAATTTGTGGGTGTTTGAACATACTTTTGCATGTAATAGCACTCACCAGGGCGATGTCTACTTCGACATACCTCGCATGTAATATACCAGATATAAAATGTATGCATAACAAAAATAAAATGGTAGTAATGGAAAAATAATAGCAATATAACCAGAGCATTCACCACAATAACACTGAAATGATATAAGAATAACAACAGAAATAACACTTTGAATCTGAAAGAAATGTTCACAGGCCTCTTCGAGGGAGAAAACTCTAGTTGAGCAAAGCTCTATTACAATAATATCCAAAAGCTAGGGTTCTCATACCCACATTCTTTATACTAAAAGAAGCTTATCTAGAGGAAGATCCTTCTAGAAGCGGAAGCTTCTATTAAGGTCTTCTTACATCCATGCTATTCTATTTTATTAGAAGGCCTTATTAATATTGACCTTTATTACATGCGAATATATTGTTCTACCTATGTGCGGGTTAAGGCCCTAACATGTCCTCCCCCTAAAAAACAACCTTGTCCTCAAGGCTTGAGATGAGGGGTACAGAATGGTAGCACTTCTTGATGGTTCTCCACTTGTTAGGCGATACTCTGTGGTCCAAAACTGCTTCTCATTGTAGACAAATGGATCCTTCTTCGACTAACTGGGGAAGGTTGGTTTGGTGGCACTTAGCTCCAATCACCTTCTTTAAGCATGAAAAATGAAAAATAGGATGTAGCTTTGAATGGCTAGGCAAATCTAGTGATAAGTGACTTGTCCCACACACACTTGAGCATGGTATAAGGACCACTTAAAATTTGAAACTAGCTATGACAATTTTCGACCTTGAGGGAAGTTTGATTATAAGGTTGCGGTCGAGAAGAAACTCCTGATCCCCTTATGCAAATTGTTGTTCAGAGAGTGACCTTGATCACTTGTTGCTTCATGTGATTTTTGTGCCATGACCAAATTCTCTCTTTGAGGGTATGGAGAATAAACTCTCAAGTTGTAAGTGTTAGATCCAGCCACACGGACCGAGGCACGGTAATTATTAGAGAACTGAAGGTGGCTTATGGCCATATACTTAGCTTCAAAGGAGTCATGTGTGTAGTTTTATGGTATGAAGTGTTGTACCACCATTCAGATAGGGGTAACCATTTGAGCCCACTGATTTTACTTTTAGGGAAAAACACCTCAAATATGTTTCCAAAAACTTGTTGACAACTTCCATTTGGCCATCGATTCCCAGGGATGATAAGTTGTCTTTGAGATATGCAATTGTGTGCCTTGTAGACTGAGCAGTTCTTGCCAAAAATTTCTTGTGAAAGTTGGGTGTGATAAAAACAATAGAGTGTGGCATGCCATAAAAGATTGAAGACTTGATACATGAATATTTGAGCCACCGTGGATCTCTTTATGTAGTGTTAGAAGAGACATAAATAGAGCATACTTGGAAAGGTGATCAACAACCACCATGATGGAAAAATTATTTCCCAATTTGGGTAAGCCCGGTAATAAAATCCATAGAGATGTATCCTTCCAAATAGCGAGGTGGAATTGGGGCTTGATTGTAGTGTGCAGACGATTTGAAGCATTTCTTCCTTGTTACATTGACACACATCACATTTAGCTACAAAATTACAAATGTCTAGTTTCATAACATCCCAAAGAAAAGAATGTTTGACCTTGTCATAGGTTTTAGTGAACCCAGTGCCACAGTTGTGGGTGTAGCATGAAGCTCAAAAGTACAGAGTGGATTTAAGCTTTGATTGTTTACTTAAATAAAAAGCGACCTTTGTATCGAAGACCCTCATGGTCGAAGAGTACCCAGCAGGGGAATCTAGAGTATTGGACTGCAATTTTTTGGATCAGCTGCGAACTTTTGGGATCTTAGCCATTCTGGCTGAGCGTCTTGGAGCCTATATGGTACAATGAATGAAAGAAAAATGGATCCTTCATCTTCATATTTTTTTGGGAAAGTGCATATGCAACCACATTGTCTTTCCTTTCTTATAAATGATCTCATAATCATATCCAAAGAGTTTAGTCACCCATTTTTGTTGATGCAGGAGGAAATGTATTTGTCCACGAAATACTTGGGGGCTTTGATGGTTTTGTCTCATTTTGGAAATGTTGCCCCAATAGATAAGGATACCACAGATCCATGGCATGGGGAATAGCCAACATTTCCTTTTCATAGATGGATCTGACCAGATTTCTTTCAGATAGTTTCTTGTGGTAAAGGCTAAAGGTTGATCCTCTTGCATAAGGACGACACCAATTCCTTTCTTTGAGGCATCACATTCCAACACAAAATTCTTTGTGAAATCGAGAAGAAGGGCAAGGACTAGAGTGCACATGGCCATCTTCAAGGTTTGAAAAGCTTGAGGCGAATTTGGAGTACAAGTGAAAGATTTATTTTTAAAGAGAACAGTGAGAGGTGCTACAATATTCCATAATTCTTAAAAACTTGTGGTAATGACACATTAAGCCTAGAAATCCATGCAAGCTCTTAAGATTCTTTGGGTGAGGCCATTCTTGCATTTATTCAATCTTTTAGGATCCACCCAGACACCCATATTTTCCAACGAGGATGACCCAAGTATTCTACTACTTCTAAAGTAAAAGAACATTTAGGCTGTTTGAGGAAAATTTTGTGCCAAGAGAGTAGATGGAGGGAACTTCGATCCCACATGGAAAAGATGGTTTGTCTAGGTTTTTCTATAGATGAGGATGTATAAAAGAAAACTAAGAAACAATGGCGGAGAAAAACATGAAAAGACATGATTCATGAGGCTTTGGAAGGTGGAGGGCATTACACAAGCCAAAGGGCATGACAAAAATCTCATAGTGGTCCTCATGGGTTCTAAAGGAAGTCTTGAGATGTCTTCCTCTTTCATGCGATATCTGGTGGTGGCAGAGCGAAGATCGGTTTAGTGAAGGGTGGGCTCCTCAGATTCATCGAGGAGTCATCAATGATGACAAGAATGGGAAATTGTCTTTGATGGTAAGCCTGTTGAGGGCATGGAAGTTGGGACACATTAGCCAAGAACCTTCTTAGGGACCATGACCACGAGACTGAAGTAAGGGCTCGTTACTGGGAGGATGCTTGCGTTAAGGAGTTTCTAGACCATTTCTCAATTTCATTTTTTTGGGAAAATGGGTGTGATCTGAGATGGATATTGGGAGGAAGGCTTATGGGTACAAGAGGAATGGAATGATCGCGCAGACACCCGCAAGGAAGGAGGGAGGCCTTGGGGAGTGGAAAGACCCGGTCGATGTTTATAAAGGATGGCTTGGGAGGTCTTGAGGAGTAGAGGGTGTCTATGTTGCTTATTATGGCATGGAGTTGAAGCGATAACACTAGAATATTATACGAGCATCGTTTCGATGCGATGGGAACTGATGATTTAAGTGGAGTTGACGGTGATGCCTTGAAACTTATATTGGTGGCCCTCCTAGGTCAGATTACATGGTTAAAGTCTTTGATCCCTTGAGAATGGGACCCAAAGTCCTTAGCTAGTCTGCACTAGCACGATATACCAATAACCTCATGTCGATGTAAACATATGGGGATTTGGGGTGGTGGTCACCAGTGCGGTACATTTCCATGACACCCTCCACATTTCCTTGGAACCACCATTGGCAATCATGATTTGGAAATTATTGATGGCATGGATATATGATTTCTTGGGCAATGAGCCGATGAATAAAATTATGGGTGTTGTCGCTATCAACCCGGAATGATGACCTTCATATGCTTGATGTAGGTGCTTGCACGAGGTTTAGGGGCCGGAGAAGCCCGATTATGAGAGCATTAGGGAAATGACGGTTCTTGAGGAGAGGGTCACGAGGGAGGGGTTATGTTGGTGGATTCAGGTGATTAAGACATAGGGGGAGTTTCTTCATATTCTTCTTAAATCTCCTCGGAGATGGCCATAAAAATATTATTGTTTTCTTTACTTATTGTGGCAGGAAATATTTGTCATGGCGGTTATAACAAAGGCCAGCACAGGTTTGGCGTTCATCCATTTCATCCACGGTCAATTTTTGGATTTTGAGTGGAGGAGGGGTAGTGGGGTTTATTGGTTTAGGCTGAGGGATAAAGGAAGGGTTTGTGGTTTTGAGAAGATACAGCTTGTTGTGCTTCTTTATCTCTTTGGTAGCCTCCACCCAAATCTCGATCCATGAGGACATGGGCTGGAATTTCATCCTTGAGGCAGTAAAACATTCTGGAAAAAGGCATCATACATGTGAAGTCACATTTCTAAAAGTCGGTAGCTCAATGGGTTATAAAAGTCTTCCACTTGTTCCTAATTGTTTCCAGCAATTTTGTCAAGCGGACCAAATGGTTGGTGTCAGTGTGTTGGGCCCCAACAACTCCTATATTTTACAAAATTTAAAGGGCCGCAACAACTCCCCCTAAATTTTTAGAAAGTTTAAAGGGTCCCCATTAGAATCAACTTTTTCTAATAGTTCCATACCTTGGATTTTTTTGAGACGAACTTAAGACATTCACTGTAGTCTGAAACATTCATTACAAGAGTATATGTCAAAAGGTTAAGCTTGACATAAAAATCTCAGATTTAAACAAAGCGTTAATTTTTATCAAATGTTTATTTTTCGTTTAAATTATGATTATGTCGTTACCATTATTTTGCTCATTAGCACATTTGACTATTTTTAATAATAGGTTCAATACTTCATCAAATTTTTATCTTGGTTGGATTTCTCATTTTCTTGAAATCATTTGGTGATGTTAATTAATTAAATTATTTTGCATCTCATTTCAAAATAATAATAATAAAAGAATTATCTATCATTTTTTTTTTTCATTTTTATCTACTTGCATTGTTGATTTATATCTTTTGCTTTCCTCATATTTGAAAAATTATAAAATAATGTTTGTTTATAAGTTATAATTAGTTTAAAAAAAAATTATAAATAATGTTTGTTTATAAGTTATAATTAGTTTAAATTAATTTTTTATTTTTCTAGATTTTGTTTTATTCTCAATTTTTAGGTTATTAATTTAGGTTTATTTTTGTTTCAAAGGTTTCTATTATTAAATATTTGATATAGATCTGATCATGGCTTGATTTTATTATCCAAATAAGTTCAAGATGATTGATCCAAAAATAATTTTGGATTTCTACAAATAATTTTATGAGCAACAACAGATAAAATTTGGAAAGGCGTCAAGATCAGACACATGATTTTGCAGGACTGATTGCAGCCAAACCGTGAGTAATTTGGAGAAACGGTTGAAAACCCAGAACCAAAATGGACCCATTTACCGTTTGCATAGAGATTTTCCCAAAAAAATGCACTATTTGAGAGATATTTGGGTCTCTTTTAGAGACAAATTTCAGGTGGCGGAAATTAATAGTGACGCCGAGACTGTTCATTCATTTTATAAATATATGAGAAAGATCAGAGCTAGAGGGATCCAAGAATTGGAGAGGAGGATTTTAATCCTTTATCTTTTGTATATTATTGTTTTTGTAAACTTTTTTATTTCTTTTCAAATGGAGTAATGGATGGCTGGAAGCTTTGGGAGAATGGATGAATATGTTTAAAGAAGAGTATGGAATTCCAGGTTGCTTAATAGTTTTTGTCCTATAAGTAAAATGGTTTTATTTTCATTATAATATATTCATATTCTTTGAATAATTGATTATGCATTGATTTAAATAGCTTTAATGTTTTTTATCAATACATAGTTAATTATTATCATTTTTATATATTAATTTTTCCAATCTTTAAGAGTTTATTATCCAAAACAATTCTTCCAGGACTACAATATGGGCATGTGATTTTGAGAAAGAATATGGGAAAGCAATTCATCTTTGGCTTTAGACCTGTGTGATACTTACTCCATTTCATTCTTTCATTATTGGTATATTATGAAAATGTTATAACGGTTGATTTTAGCTTTAGCTTGTCATTCATATGGTGTTTTCATACTGTTAAATGTTATATGTTGCCCATAATTTCTTATTCCATTTTTTATGTGTGATCAATCAATCATTTGATTATTATGGAATTTATTTCTAATGTTAGATGATGAATAATATCAATACCCAGAATTAAGTTTTCTTTCATTCTTAAATATTGATTATCTTAAGATCACGCGATTTTCAATTAGTTGTCTTCCTGTTGTTATTAATTTACTCCAATATCAAATACTTATTTGAATGTATTCTAGAAGTGCTAGTATTGTTCTGTTATAGGTTTCCCTTAACAATAGTACAGGCTGGAGCTCATACAACACAGAAAGATAAATACCAGTTTCGTTGATTAGCGACAGATTATTATGTGTGTTATTTAGTTAAGTTGTTTATGAATGAAACAATGAATGTATGGTTCAGCTTTCACTATTCACATGTTCATGTTTCATTAAATTGTTTTGCAAGATTCTTTAAATTTATAAAAGAAAAACAATAAATATTTTTATGTGCTTTCTTTATCTGCTTCCTAGAAGAAACATTTTTACATCGATTTTCGTAAGTTTCGATTAAAACTTGCAGCTTGTAAATCATGTAAATAAATGAGACTTGTATATCTTCTGTTTAAATAAAACTAATACAGTTACATTAGAGCATATGTACATATATATAGTGTTTAGTAATTAGTTAGTTATTTCTCTATTTTATTTGTTTCTTTTACGATTCTCAGATTGACTAACGGAGCCATTAAACCCGTCAGAACGAGTTACACCAAACGGCTTGGGTTATTTAGACAACCCTGGATCGGACTCGTTCTTCCAGTTGATGGATGGTCAATTTCACCCATCAACACAGTGTCAAAGCATTCATACAGCTCTTCCACAAAGTGTGTCCAAGCAATATACCCTTGACGAGAAGTTTTTCTCCATTGCCAACATTCTTGATCTAGATGGAGAACACCATACCGGAGTTTGGCCAAGTCATCTG
>SNQJ01S0154444.1:0-22598 GCA_010110895.2 Picea sitchensis
AAAAAACCCTAACATAATCTCTACCGTTAGATCTGCGACCTTATAATGAACGGTCCAGATTTACAATGAAATTACAATATACTTTTACAAGGCAATTTTTGCTTCGAGGGCTTCGCCCCCGAACCCCTGCTGGGGGCCTGCTTGCCCCTAGACCCCCCAGCCGGGGGGATAGGCCCCCCGGACCCCGCAGAGGGGGTACCCCCCCTCTGCACTCTCCCCCGTGGAAGAGTGTACATACTTCTGGGGTGTAAATAATTCATGGTGTATAAACATGGATGAAAGCAAGGACCTCTGAATCAGGAAGATAATCAGGCTCCACAACCAACAATGACTTGAAGAAGCATAGTTTGAAAATTTTCATTAAGATCGTTTCATTGTAGAATTCTTCGTGTGAGTCGTATTTGGTTCTAGAAAACCTCCCATTTTTTCAATGCATGCATCTACTACAACCATGTCAAATTTCACTACATACAAGAAGAAATTGAAAAAATTTCAATGTTAGCCCCATTCACAGGCCATTCTATGCGGGATCAAATTAAAGCATAATTTCCACTAATTGGTAAATGGAAACGCAAATTGAAATTTGTTATATGAACCAAAGTTAAAATTGGATATGAATATGGTATCTACTTGAATAATGAGCTTCTCTTGGTTTTAGACCTTGTGCATGGTACATGAGCTCTTAAAGCACACAATGTCCATGACTTGGACAAGCATAGTATAAAAAAATTCATTAATATCATTTCATTGTAAAATTATTCATGTGAGTCATATTTGATTCTGGAAACCCTCCCATATCATCAATGCGTTCATCTACTACAACCATGTCAAATTTTAGTGCATACAAGCAGAAATTGAAAAAAAAATCAACGTTGGCCTTGAACACACTAACCCATTGATACACGTTGAAAATTAAGCCATATGAAACCTAATGAAATAACCCATTAATACCTTATGAAAAAAAAAATACTAATCCACTAATATGCGATGACCACTAATAATTATGGTCCTCGACATTGTGTACCTTCTAATCCCAATATATGACACTTGACATGGCTAACCATTGAAACTGCAATCACCCCCTTTCATATAGAAACAATGAAAAAATGAACCCCCTAAGAAACTATAATCCAAAATACACTATCCCCCTATAAATACATTAACCCTTTAATACATTATGATTTCAAACACACTAACCCTCTCATATACCGATCCCTTAATACATTATTACTTTGAACACACTAACCCCCTAATAGGATTTGATCATTGATCCCTTTAATGATCCTTGATTCAATCACCCCCTAATAATTATGAATTTGAACACATTAATGAATCCCTATTATATGATAACCACCAATCACTATCAACTTTAACATGGTATACCCTCGGATCCCTAAGAATATTGAAACAATAACACCTAGGGAGCATAGTGTGACCTCAAACACACTAACAAATGAATACAATATGGTTCTGAACATAGTAACATCATAATAGATTGACCCTACTAATACACTATGACTAACCCCATATTAGTAACTCCATATTTTATATGATGTAGGAGCATCGCCCCACCTCATCACGCACTAGCTGATTAGCACGATTGGTGCGCATTCAAGGAAGAGAAAGAGGTGTCGTCCTCTCATTTTTTCCTTTGAAAAGTTTAAAATGTAATTAAGGAAATTAATGTTGTCAATATGGTAGAGCCAAGTTGTGCCTTCGCACAATCCATAGATGAGGTCACCATTAAGTGGTTGATGGTAGGAGGGATCTTTATTTGATTCGTATCATATTTCTATCATTGTAATCTGCCTCGTTAGTCAGGCATTTTGAATGGTGAATAGACAACACTAGCTTAGCTTGGAGGGAAGCTCATCGAGCCCCTCTTGTATAAATATTTGTATTGTTACCCAATAGAGATATATAGAGGTCAGAAGGAGGAGAGTTGAGAGGCGAGACTCAGTCGTGGTACAAACTCACATATTGTAATGGACGTTCCACCATTAATAGAAAGTAACAGATTTTCCTGTTTGTCAATTTCTATATAATGGATGTTTAGTTGTGAATGTCATTCGTATGTGTTTGTGTTGTAGATGTGTGTTAGAAATCGTCTGCAAGGATAGAATTATAATCTTCTATCCGTGAGTGTGTTTATTTATTTCTGGTTCTCTAGGCTAAGTGCAAGGGGTGCACGACATAGAGTTGAGGATCTGTAAGCCAATGAAAGGAGTGTGTGTCTGAACTCATTTGATTCAAAAGAGAAGATGCCAGGAGGGAACACCAGAATAATTCACAGACTCTGAGGCGAGTTTCAAGGTTGTTGAATACCTTGGAAAGAAAGTCTATGCAGGAGAAAGCGTAGTGCAGAGTTACTGAATACTCTGTAAGACTCTGCCAAGAGGGCATTGAGCAAGTGTGAGTGCGCACAAGATAAATACATTATGGAGTGCTGGAGACATTGAGAGAACCCCAGGGTTGTTGAAAACTCTGAGGAAGGGAGGCTTTGCAAGTGTGCATCATCCGAGGAAAGGAGATGCCTTAATACTTCTGGAAGGGATAAGGGAGAATTCATCAAAAGGTCTAAGTGAGCGCAAGGAGTGTGTCAAGGATAGAGTAAGATCATATTACAAGCTCAGGAGGAAGAGTGTTAAGATGCTAGGAGGGCATCAGAAAGTCCACAAAAGGTATGCTAGAAAGTCGAGAACCTTGAAGGTTTCAAGCTAAGAAAAATCTCAGAAGAGCTAGCGTAGAACTCTGCAAGGAGTGTAGAAGAAGGGTCGAGAACAGTCTAAGTCTTGGGTGGAAAAAGTTATAAGTGTGTGCACAGGAGGAAGGACGAAGTCCCAAAGTGTGAAGGACTTGCCGAAGTATTGAAGATAGTGAAATCATCCATCATCGGGAGGATACAGGTGGCGAGAGATCAGGAGATCTGGAAGTTGGAGCTCTGGAAGGTTTTCCAAGAGAAAACAAAAACCTTCACAAAGGCATGAAGGGAGAAGTAAAACCAGGTTGTTGGATCTGGAAGGGACACGTGGAAGAGATCCGCACATTTCACAGGAGTAGTTCTCTGGAAGTTTTCCGAAAAGGAGAGAGAAAGATCGTCGAAGCTTCGAAGAGTGGAGTAGATCTTGGTTGTCGATCGTCAAGAGGTACGTGGTGTTTGATCATGGATTCCGGAAGGAAGCACTCTAGAAGAAATTATGGTAGGAAAAGTGAGAGACTCCCGAAGGCTGGAGTCCAAATAGATCGCAGTCATCAATATGAAGGAGGGACGGGGACCGTTGATCCTCATTCCATTTAAGTTCACTGATTCAGAGTTCGAGAATGTAGGATTTGGTTATTGTGGAACAAGCCGAAGTGCTTTTGTGGTAGATTCTCGAGACACAACCACAGTTCATATGATAGAAAGGGCCTAGCATGGAGAGCTAAGTGTCACTGCCAAAATTTCTTTGAAGGGCCAAGAAGAGAGCCACGAGGTTAAGGGGACCCGCACTTGGAATAAAGAGGGACCTATGATAAAATTGTATTGGTTTTCATCAAGGAGCCAAAGAGTCAATTCGACTCAGGTGTTTGAACGATCCTAGATTGGGAGGTCGCACAGCCCCAAAGGAGAGAAGGGGAGGGGGTATGCACCATTCTATCACATTGTTGTGTATTCCCTTTGTTTGATACCATACTGATTTCTAAATCCTCTACTTTGAACTTTGTTTCTTAGAAAATGATCATTGTGTTTGGTCTCTCTTTTTCAATTTTCATCCACACAGATATTTTTTGGTTTTAATGCTAACCCCGATGTTTTTTTGGTTTTAGTGTCATTATCTTCCTTGTCTCCAAGTTTTCCCCACATCACATTTTCCAAATTTGTCTCTAGTGAGCATGGAGTTTGGGATCCAACCAATACGGATCTTGGAGTCTGCATAAATATGGAATTTATCTATACCTTTCTATGTTTCTAACTTGAGGAGGGCCAACAGTTTGGCTGAAAACGCAGCCAAATTTTTAGTGCCCTTACATAGTATACCCCCCAATATCCATGAACCTTGAATTAAATGGTCTCCCTTAACCAAATCACTCCCTCACACATTATGACCCAAACAATCATGTTAATTTGACATAAGGCATTATGGCCACTAACCACTAAGCCACTAATGCCACTAACCACTGAGCCACTAATTATTATGGTCCTACACACTGTGTACTCCCTAATCCCTATGAACCTTGACATGGATAACCATTGAAAAAATCACCCCCTTGCATATAGAAACCGTGAATACATGAGATTCTCTTGGTTTTAGACCTCGTGCATGGTACATGAGCTCTTAAAGAATACCATGTCCATGACTTGGATAAGCATAGTTTGAAAAAATTCATTAAGATCATTTCATTGTAGAATTATTTCTGTGAGTCATATTTGAGTTTGGAAACCCTCCCATATCATCAATGCATGCATCTACTACAACCATGCCAAATTTTAGTGTATACAACTAGAAATTGAAAAAAAATCAACTTTATCCCCATTCACAGGTCACTCTATGTGGGGTCAAATTAAAGCATAATTTCCACTAATTGGTAAATGGAAAACCAGCTTGAAATTTGATAGCTGAACCAAAGTTAAAATTGGAGATGAAATTGGTATATACCTGAATCATGAGATTCTCTTGGTTTTAGAGCTCGTGCGTGGTACATGAGCTCTTAAAGAATACCATGTCCATGACTTGGAGAAGCATAGTTTGAAAAAATTCATTAAGATTGTTTTATTGTATAATTATTTTTGTGAGTTGTATTTGAGTCTGGAAACCCTCTTATATCTTCAATGCATGCATCTACTACAACCATGTCAAATTTCACTGTGTTATCACATTAATTTGTAAGAGGGGGGTGTTTTCCTAAGAAGTTGTGACACAACACTGCCCTGCCTCAGCAAGTTCTGCGCTACCTCCTGGTCTAAGGATCGTTCAATTTCCCCTTGAGCCGAAGAGGCTCCTTCATTTCCCTGCTAGAATCTCAAATATTTGATCCATGGATCCTTTAACTTCCTCATGGTCTCTGTACACGATCGTTTATTTTTCCTCCACAGGAATACAAATTTGGATTTCGGGACTTTTTGTGTCCTGATGTCGAGAGTCCTTGACTCTTCGATCTCCCGATCTCTGAAATGTTGATTTGTCGAAATTGGATTTAACTTCAATTAGCCCCTTGGGATATACCCTTGGTCCACATGACCTCCCCTTATTTGACCGCAGTCCCTTTCGAGGTATCTTGATGCAAAGCACTCGGCTTCCTATCCTCTGGACTCCCAAAAGGCCGATATGCAAAATGTCGAAATTTCCTGTTTCCCGGCTTCCTTCTTCTCCAAGGATTTCTTTTTCGGCTCTTCGCGTTTTGGGATTTTGGAGTTTCAAACACCGAAATGCTTGATCGCCTTGTCTTTGGAACTCCCGAAGTTCCGAACTTCGATACACCGAATTGACTCCTTCCTCCAACTGCTTTCAGACTTTCACATTTTGGAATTTTGTGAATCCCGGTGCAACAGACCCTCATTGTCCTCTGGCACTCCCGGTACCCGAAATACCAAAGTAACCACCTGGCTACCACGTGTCCTCTCCACTTCTTTAGAATTTCAGGGTTTCGTGTTTCGGAGTTTCGCGACCCCTATGACACTTCTCCTCTGTTCTCTCGAATCCCCAGTATCTGAAATCCTGGTGGACTCCCCGATCTCCTCCATGTGTCCTCCACTGATGGATGGTCCAGATCATTTTGGGACTTCACCAATTGCGAATTCGAAAGACTCGTTTTGTGCCCTACTTTCCAATGTTTGAATCCCTGAAATGAGGATCTCGCGACACCTGTCCTCTGCAGATGGACGGCTATGATCTTCTTCGATGTTTCGGGACTTTCACTATGAAGTGCCCCAATATCTCATCATCAGGACCTCCGAAATCTTGAAGTATGAAATCTTGATATGTTCACTATTTCAAGACTTTTCTCATCTGTTTACAAGGGTTTAAACCTCGTGCATCTTTCCACAGATCCGACGACTATCGACTGTCTGAGTGAGATCTAACGACTCACGATCTCTCCTACTCTATGTGCTCTCTTGTGGCTCCCTGGACATGGAAACTCTACGGTCCAAATGTCTTTTCGGCCTGATCCAATGGCAGTTGTGCTCCCCCTCTAAGCATGCCCTTTCTTCTCAAACTTGGAAGAATTTCCAATTATCAAGAGCCTCAACCTTTGCTTCTCCTCTGCGAGCTCTACGACCCTTGGTTTCACCTTGCGTACTCGAAGATGCTATCCCTCTTGAGATTTCGGGACTCTAAACTCTCCAAAGAGTTCTTCTGCCCCTACGATCTTTGCAACTATGGCCTATTCATAAAAGCACTCTCCCTCCTGAGCTTTGTTCTCTTTGAATCCTCAAAGGATTCTTTGACTTATGTGCTCCTTGCAGAGTCTTTTCACGCACGAAGGTGCTATCTCTTCTGAGCTTTTCCTATAGCTTCGACCTCTAAGGAATTAATCCTTTTTCCTTCTCTCTCAGATGGAGAATCTGATACCCTCCTGGCACTCCTTTTCTCAAGCAAACTTCTTGCTAAGTCTGCAGGGTGTTCAAAAACCTTGTGAATATCCTTCTTTTGACTCTTATCTATCTCTATGAACTCACAACAGAGTTCCTCCTCAGCACTCTGTTCCTGTGCTCAATACCCTCCTCGCAGAGATCTAAAGAACTCTCAGTAGTTCTACCCTCCTCTTGAACTCAACAGAGTTTCGCTGCACACTCTATGCACCTGCTCAATGCCCTCTTCGCAGAGCTCTAGAAAATTCCTTAGACATTTTTTCTTCTACTGTGTCCTCCTCTACACAGTCTCACCTCCAATATATTCAACAACCTTGAGGTATTCCTCTAAGTCAATGATTTCAGCTGATGCACCCTCCTGGTGCATCTTTGTCCAAATTCCGCAGAATTGGAAACACACTCTATGCACTGGCTCTCCGTACCCGCAGTGTTCTGTCACACCCTCTTGGCATGAGACCACAAAGAACCTCAAACTTGAAATCAAAGAACCCACCAATAGAAAAACCTATATGTCCCTGTAAACGCACACCAACACACATTCACAACATATAAAGAACACATAAAAGCATTCACACAACACAGAATGACATGTAGGAAAAAATGTTGTTTGTATTAATGTAAAATGCCTCAATTACAAAGTGTTCTTGAGCTCAGACTTTGACAGAGTCTTAGCTCCTTCTCTCTGCTCTCTACTTCTATGCACACTCATGCCCTCTCAAAAACTAACTCTAAACAGATATAAAAATCTCTTTACATGAGGGGTCTCTTCAAGCTCTTCCCTCCAAAGCTACCTACCCTATTCAATTTACATTAACTTTACATTGAATGGGCTGTCTAGTCCAGATCGGAGCTAGATCTTAGCCTTACAACCATTAAGGCTATATACATCTAAATCTTGTGTATAGGCATGGCCTTTTGGATCTAACAGCCTTACAAACATTAAATGTTCTTGATTCAAATTCAAAATTTGAATATGAGAGGGGTTGCGCCTCTCTTCCTCATTGAATGCGCGTTGAGTGGGCTGGCTGGCTGGCTGGCATATGACTGGCTTGGGAGTGATGCTCCTACATCATACTCCTCAGCTACAAAAATCATGAGCTCCTACTCATGAGCTTCCCATCTCAGCTGTCGAAATCCTGCTGGATCCCAAACAATTCTTTGGAGTTGTTCATCTTCTCCATTTCTCTGTCATTGTTGCTTTTGCTGCTCTGATGTTGTTGCTGCTACTTTTCTGCCCATCTTTCCTTGATGGAAATCTATGTTGATATCAACATTAGCCTTATGATGTCATCTACCACTTTGTCTAGCTATTGCAATGCCTGGCTCTGTCCATGTAGTCTCCTCAGCTGCATTTTCTTTCTGCAAATGGGAATATCACCATGACCTCCCATGTTGTCTTTACCTTCATTTGTGGCACTAAGTGGCCACTCTGCTACAGACTCCTCACTGAACTATTGTCCAACTTCCTCTTCTGCTAGTTCTCCTGCTGGATGAATTCCATCTTCTTCCATTTGCTCCTCAACCTGGAATTTCTCTTCATCATCTACTGCATACCTCGATACTACAGTCTCCATCACTCATTCATCTCCTTGTCTGAAAGTTCTGAGCAATTTCTCAAAATGCTCCTCTTCAATTATCTACCTGACTGTCTGTTCATGGAAGCCATTCATTGGCTCTGGATTGTTCATCCAATCCTCCAGCATCTCCAACTCCATCTCCCATGGAGTGACCATATTATCTCCATGTTCTTCTTTTGTTGTCAGTTTCAGTGCTGCAGTTGTCTCCTTTTCAGCTTCCTGGCTGAAACTTTTGAGCCATTCTTTCGAATGATCCTTTCCCTCTGCTTGGGCAGCCTCTGATCTCTGCTCCAACTCTTTGTTAGTCAAAACTGGTTGTCTTTCTGTTGTTGTTGCTTTTGCAACACACATGCTGGCCTCAACTTGGCTATATGGCAGGAATACCTTAATTCTTCCAATCATTAGAAGATTCCTCTATTCTTTCCCTGTTAGTTGCATCTGTTGATCCAAATCCATTGAGATCATCTACTCTACTAGTTCCTCAATCTGATTCAAACTCACCTCTGAGTTCACGAGACTCTCACATAGCCTCATTTATGTTCCCATGCCCACCTGGCAAATTCGGATTTTCCCGCTGTCCTCTTGACAGTTTATGAGACCCTGCAACGATCTCGACTCATTTCCCTCCTGGCAATGTGAAATTGCCTATATGTCCTCATGACAGTCTATGAGATCCCACAGTGATCTCATCTCATTTCCCTCCTGACAATTGGGAACTTCTATTCTTCCCTCTTGGCAGTCCTTGAGATCATCCTGTGAACTCAGTTCATCCTCAGCATCACTGAGATTTCTCCTAGCCTCTAGTTCACATACCTGAACCATATCCTCTTCTGGTTTGTTGAGGTTTTCAGCATGCCTCAACCATCCCTTTAACATCCTTTGTTGTCTTTTAGCCATCAACTCCTTGACTGGCCATTTTATCTTTGTCTTCTTCATGGGCCATTCATACACCCATCTTGACTTTGCATCCTGTTGCATTTGCAATGCTAGAATTTCTATCCTCGCCCTGATTTCATCAAGTTCTTTATCCTTCACAACGTTTTCCTGTTGCTGGCGGTTCTTCTTCCCATCGTGAGAATGACCTTCAGTAGTCATTCTGCCCACTGTCTATATGTCCTCCTGATAGATCTTTTCTTTCTCAGCAACCCTGAGTGCTTCCAGTCTTCTTCTACAGTCCTCTTGATTGTCTTCCTTGATTGTTGCATGTCTGCAAACAATCATCAGAGAGATCCTAGAAATCTTTCTTCTCCTTGCTTCATCTGAAATATACAAATGAAGTCTCACTCTGATACCACAAATGACGCAACACCCCCCTGCCTTAGCAGGTTATGCACTACCTCCCAGTCTAAGGATCGTTTAATTTCCCCTTAAGCCGAAGCGGCTCCTTCGTTTCCCTACTGGAATCTCAAATATTCTATCCATAGTTCCTTTAACTTCCTCACGATCTTTGTACACGACCGTTTCTTTTTCCTCCAGAGGAATACAAATTGAGATTTTGGGACTTCCTGTGTCCTAATGTAGAGAGTCCTTGACTCTTCGATCTCCTGATCTCCAAAATGCCCATTTACCGAAATTGGCTTTAACTTCAGTTAGCCCCTTGGGCTATACCCTTGGTCCACATGACCTCTCCTTATATGAACACAATCCCTTTCAGGATTTATTGACGCAAAGCACCTGACTTCCTGTCCTCTAGACTCCTGAAAAGCCGATATGCGAAATGCCAAAATTTCCTGTTTCCCGGCTTCCTTCTTCTCCAAGGATTTCTTTTTCAGCTCTTCATGTTTCAGGCTTTAGGAGTTTTGAACGCCGAAATACTCGATCTCCTTGTCTTCAGAACTTCCGAAGTTTCGAACTCCGATACGCCGAATTGACGCCTTCCTCCAACCGCTTTCATACTTTTGCGTTTCAAAATTTCATGAATCCCAATGCAACAGACCCTCACTATCCTCGGGTACTCCAAGTACCCGAAATACTGAAGAAACCTCCTAGCTTCCACGTGTCCTCTCCGCTCCTTTAGAGTTTCAGGGTTTTGCATTTCAGAGTTTCGTGACCCCTGTGACACTTCTCCTCTGTTCTCTCGAATCCCCGATATCCAAAATCTCGGTGGACTCCCCGATCTTCTCCATGTGTCCTCCACTGATGGATGGTCCATATCATTTCGGGACTTCACCAGTTGCGAAGTCAAAAGACTCCTTTCGTGCCCTACTTTCCAATCTCTGAATCCCCGAAATGAGGATCTCGCAACACCTTTCCTCCACAGATGGATGGCTACAATCTTCTTTTCTATTTCAGGACTTTCACTGTGAAGTTCCCCGATCTCTCATCATCAGGACCTCCAAAATATCAAAGTCTGAAATCCCCATACATTCACTATTTCGAGACTTTTCTCCTCTGCTTACAGGGGTTTAAACCTCATGCAGCTTTCCATAAATCTGACGGCTATCGGCTGATTGAGTGAGATCTGACGGCTCATGATCTCTCATGCTCTATGCACTCTCCCATGGCTCCCTAGACATGGAAACTCTACGGTCCAGATGTATTTTCGGCCTGATCCGACGGCATCTATGCTCCCCCTCTGAGCATGCACTTTCTTCTCAAACTTGGAAGAATTTCCAATTATCAAGAGCCTCAACCTTTGCTTCTCCTCTGCGATACTTGGTCTCGCCTTGTGTACTCAAAGATGTTGTCCCTCCCGAGATTTCAGGACTCTAAACTCTCCAAAGAGTTCTTCTGCCCCTACGATCTTTGCAGCTATGGACTGTGCATAAAAGCACTCTCCCTCCTGAGCTTTGTTCTCTTTGAATCCTCAAAGGATTCTTTGACTTTTGTGCTCCTTGCAGAGTCTTTTCATGCACGAAGGTGCTATCTCTTCTGAGATTTTCCTATAGCTTCGACCTCTAAGGAATTAATCCTTTTTCCTTCTCTCTCAGATGGATAATATGATGCCCTCCTGGCACTCCTTTGCTCAAGCAAACTTCTTGCTAAGTCTGCAGGGTGTTCAAAAACCTTGTGAAGATCTTTCTTTCGACTCTTCTCTGTCTCTATGAACTCACAACAGAGTTCCTCCTTAGCACTTTGTACCTGTGCTCAATGCCCTCATGGCAGAGCTCTAAAGAACTCTCAGTATTTCTACCTTCCTCTTGAACTCAACAGAGTTCCGTTGCGCACTCTATGCACCTGCTCAATGCCCTCTTGGCAGAGCTCTACAGAATTCCTCGGACATTTTTTCTTCTACTGTGTCCTCCTCTACATAGTCTCACCTCCAATATATTCAACAACCTTGAGGTCTTCCTCTAAGTCAATGATTTCAGCTGATGCACCCTCCTGGTGCATCTTTTTCCAAATTCCATAGAATTGGAAATGCACTCTATGCACTGGCACTTCGTACCCGCAGTGTTCTGTCACACCCTCTTGGCATGAGACCACAAAGAACCCAAAACTTGAAATCAAAGAACCCACCAATAGAAAAACCTATATGTCCCTGTAAACGCACACCAACACACATTCACAACATATAAAGAACACATAAAAGCATTCACACAACACAGAATGACATGCAGGAAAAAATGTTGTTTGTATTAATATAAAATGCCTCATTTACAAAGTGTTCTTGAGCTCAGACTTTGATAGAGTCTCAGCTCCTTCTCTCTGCTCTCTACTTCTATGCACACTTATTCCCTCTCAAAAACTAACTCTAAATAGATATAAATATCTCTTTACATGAGGGGTCTCTTCGAGCTCTTCCCTCCAAAGCTACCTACCCTATTCAATTTACATTAACTTTACATTGAATGAGTTGTCTAGTCTAGATCGGGGCTAGATCTCAGCCTTACAACCATTAAGGCTATATACATCTAAAGCCTGTGTATAGGCATTGGCCTTTTGGCTCTAACATCCTTACAAACATTAAATGTGCTTGATTCAAATTCAAAATTTGAATATGAGAGGGGCTATGCCTCTCTTCCTCATTGAATGTGCGTTGAGTGGGTTGGTTGGCTGGCTGGCATATGACTGGCTTGGGAGAGATGCTCCTACATCATACTCCTCAGCTACAAAAATCATGAACTTCCCATCTTGGCTGTTGAAATCCTCCTGGATCCCAAACAATTCTTTGGGGTTGTTCATCTGCTCCATTTCTCTGTCGTTGTTGCTTCTGCTGCTCTGCTGCTGCTGCTGCTACTTTTCTGCCCAGTCTTTCCTTGATGGAAATATCTGTTGATATCAAAATTAGCCTTCTGATGTCATCTACCACTTCATCTAGCTGTTGCAATGCCTGGCTCTTTCCATGTAGTCTCCTCAGCTGCATTTTCTTTCTGCAAATGGGAAGATCACCATGACCTCCCATGTTGTCTTTACCTTCCTTTGTGGCACTAAGTGGCCACTCTCCTATAGACTCCTCACTAAACTGTTGTCCAGCTTCCTCTTCTGCTAGTTCTCCTACTGGATGAATTCCATCTTCTTCCAGTTGCTCCTCAACCTGGAATTTCTCTCCATCATCTGCTGCATACCTCGATACTACAGTCTGCCTCACTCGTTCAGCTCCTTAACTGAAAGTTCTGAGCAATTCCTCAAAATGCTCCTCTTCAATTATATGCCTAATTGTCTGTTCATGGAAGCCATTCGTTGGCTCTGGATTGTTCAGCCAATCCTCTAGCATCTCCAACTCCATCTCCCATGTAGTGACCATCTTATCTCCATGTTCTTCTTCTGCTATCAGCTTCAGTGCTGCAGTTGTCTCCTTTTCAGCTTCCTGGCTGAAACTTTTGAGCCATTCTTTTGAATGCTCCTTTCCCTCTGCTTGGGAAGCCTTTGATCTCTGCTCCAACTCTTTGTTAGTCAAAACTGATTGTCTTTCTACTATTCTTGCTTCTGCAACACACACGCTAGCCTCAACTTGGCTATATGGCAGGAATACCTTAATTCCTCCAATCATTATAAGATTCCTCTAATCTTTCCCTGTCAGTTGCATCTGCTAATCCAAATCCATTGAGCTCATCTGCTCTACCAGCTCCTTAGGCTGATTCAAACTCACCTTTGAGTTCACAAGACTCTCACATAGCCTCATTTATGTTCCCATGCCCACCTAGAAAATTTGGATTTTCCCGCTGTCCTCTTGACAGTTTATGAGACCCCGCAACGATCTCGACTCATTTCCCTCCTGGAAATGTGAAATTCCCTGGATGTCCTCATGACATTCTATGAGATCCCACAGTGATATCATATCATTTCCCTCCTGACAATTGGGAACTTCTATTCTTCCCTCTTGGCAGTCCTTGAGATCATCCTGTGACCTCAGTTCATCCTCAACATCACTGAGATTTCTCCCAGCCTATGGTTCACATACCTGAACCATATCCTCTTCTAGTTTGTTGAGGTTTTCAGCATGCCTCAACCATCCCTTTAACATCCTTTTTTTTCTTTTAGCCATCAACTCCTTGACTGGCCATTTTATCTTTGTCTTCTTCATGGGCCATTCATACACCCATCTTGACTTTGCATCCTGTTGCATTTGCAATGCTAGAATTTCTATCCTCGCCCTGATTTCATCAAGTTCTTTATCCTTCGTAGCGTTTTCCTGTTGCTAGCGGTTCTTCTTCCCACCGTGAGCATGAACTTCAATAGTCATTCTACCCACTATCTATCTGCCCTCCTGATAGATCTTTTCTTTCTCAGCAACCCTAAGTGCTTCCAGTCTTCTTCTACAGTCCTCTTGACTGTCTTCCTTGATTGTTGCCTGTCTACAAACAATCATCACAGAGTTCCTAGAACTCTTTCTTCTCCTTGCTTCATCAGAAATATACAAATGAAGTCTTGCTCTGATACCACAAATGACGCAACACCCCCCTGCCTTAGCAGGTTATGCGCTACCTCCCAGTCTAAGGATCATTTAATTTCCCCTTAAGATAAAGCGACTCCTTTGTTTCCCTACTGGAATCTCAAATATTCGATCCATAGTTCCTTTAACTTCCTCACGATCTCTATACATGGCCGTTTCTTTTTCCTCCAGAGGAATACAAATTTAGATTTTGGGACTTCCTGTGTCCTAATGTCGAGAGTCCTTGACTCTTCGATCTCCTAATCTCCAAAATGCCCATTTACCGAAATTGGCTTTAACTTCAGTTAGCCCCTTGGGCTATACCCTTGGTCCACATGACCTCTCCTTATATGACCACAATCCCTTTCGGGGTTTCTTGATGCAAAGCACCCGGATTCTTGTCCTCTAGACTCTTGAAAAGACGATATGCGAAATGCCAAAATTTCCTGTTTCCCGGCTTCCTTCTTCTCCAAGGATTTCTTTTTCAGCTCTTCACATTTCGAGCTTTCGGAGTTTTGAACACCGAAATGCTCAATCGCCTTGTCTTCGGAACTCCCGAAGTTTTGAACTCCGATACGCCGAATTGATGCCTTCCTCCAACCGCTTTCATACTTTTGCGTTTCAAAATTTCATGAATCCCAATGCAACAGACCCTCGTTGTCCTCTAGTACTCCTGGTACCCAAAATACTGAAGAAACCTCCTAGCTGCCATGTGTCCTCTCCGCTCCTTTAGAGTTTCGGGGTTTCGCGTTTTAGAGTTTCGCAACCCCTGTGACACTTCTCCTATGTTCTCTCGAATCCCTGATATCCAAAATCTTGGTGGACTCCCCGATCTCCTCCACGTGTCCTCCACTGATGGATGGTCTAGATCGTTTCGGGACTTCACCAGTTGCGAAGTCAAAAGACTCCTTTTGTGCCCTACTTTCCAATCTCTGAATCCCCGAAATGAGGATCTCGTGACACTTGTCCTCCACAAATTGATGGCTACAATATTCTTCGCTATTTCAGGACTTTCACTGTGAAGTTCCCCGATCTCTCATCATTAGGACCTCCAAAATCTCGAAGTCCGAAATCCCGATACGTTCACTATTTCGAGACTTTTCTCCTCTGCTTACAGGGGTTTAAACCTCATGCAACTTTCCACAAATCCGAAGGCTATCGACTGCTTGAGTGAGATCTGACGGCTCACGATCTCTCCTGCTCTATGCACTCTCCCGTGGCTCCCTAGACATGGAAACTCTACGGTCCAGATGTCTTTTCGGCCTGATCTGATGGCAGATGTGCTCCCCCTCTGAGCATGCACTTTCTTCTCAAACTTGGAAGAATTTCCAATTATCAATAGCCTCAACCTTTGCTTCTCCTCTGCGATCCTTGGTCTCACCTTGCATACTCGAAGATGTTGTCCCTCTTGAGCTTTCAAGACTCTAAACTCTCCAAAGAGTTCTTCTGCCCCTGCGATCTTTGTAGCTATGGCATGTGCATAAAAGAACTCTCCCTCCTAAGCTTTGTTCTCTTTGAATCCTCAAAGGATTCTTCGACTTTTGTGCTCCTTTCAGAGTCTTTGCACGCACGAAGGTGCTATCTCTTCTGAGATTTTCCTATAGATTCGACCTCTAAGGAATTAATCATTTTTCCTTCTCTCTCAGATGGAGAATCTGATGCCCTCCTGGCACTCCTTTGCTCAAGAAAACTTATTGTTGAGTCTGTAGGGTGTTCGACAACCCTGTGAAGATCCTTCCTTAGACTCTTCTCTATCTCTATGAACTCACAACAAATTTCCTCCTCAACACTCTGTGCCTGTGCTCAATGCCCTCCTGGCAGAGCTCTAAAGAACTCTCAGTAGTTCTACCTTCCTCCTGAACTCAACAGAGTTCCGCTGCGCACTCTATGCACCTGCTCAATGCCCTCTTGGCAGAGCTCTACATAATTCCTCAGAGATTTTGTCTTCTACTGTGTCCTCCCCTACACAGTCTCACCTCCAAGATATTCAACAACCTTTAGGTCTTCCTTTGAGTCAATGATTTTAGCTGGTGCACCCTCCCGACATGTCTTTGTCCAAATTCTGCGGAATTGGAAATGCACTCTATGCACTGGCTCTCGGAACCCATAGTGTTATGTCATGCCCTCTTGGCATGAGACCACAAAGAACCCCAAACCTGAAATCAAAGGACCCACTAATAGCAGAACCTATCTATCCCTATAAATGCAGACCAACACACATTCACAACATATAAAGAACATATAAAAGCATTCACACAACACAGAATGACATGTAGGAAAAACTGTTGTTTATATTAATGTAAAATGCCTCATTTACAAACTGTTCTTGAGCTCAAACTTTGACAGAGTCTCAGCTCCTTCTCTCTGCTCTCTACTTCTATGCACACTCATTCCCTCTCAAAAACTAACTCTAAACATATATAAAGATCTCTTTACATGAGGGATCTCTTCAAGCTCTTCCCTCCAAAGCTACCTACCCTATTCAATTTACATTAACTTTACATTGAATGGGATGTCTAGTCCAGATCAGAGCTAGATCTTAGCCTTATAACCATTAAGGCTATCTACATCTAAAGCTTGCGTATAGGCACGATCTTTTGGCTGTAACAGCCTTACAAACATTAAATGTGTTGGATTCAAATTCAAAATTTGAATATGAGAGGGGATGCGCCTCTCTTCCTCATTGAATGTGCACTGAGTGGGTTGGCTGGATGGCATATGACTGGCTTGGGAGTGATGCTCCTACATCAATTTGGCCCATTGGTGAAGGAATCAAAGAAAATGGTCAAAAAACCCACAAATCGTCTTATATCCTAAGTCGAAGGTGTGATGTGACCTTTTGGCGTGATGTGATAAGACGCACACAAATGCACACAAATCTGGGCGGTCAATATTGGTGTGCCTCATATCAACGATCGTATCGGGGCTTCAACATGCAGATAAGATAAATTTTGAAGGGCAAGCCAGGAACGAAACCATGGTTTCTTAAAGATGCTACATGTCAGCCAAAGACACACATCGGGCCCAAAAGCGGGGAAGCTTCAAACCACTTCTTGCAACCCCGATATGCGCATGTGCTTATTATGTCCTATCTTGGGTTGAAAAGTGGTCGCTCCCTTATCACTTTCGCTCCCTCCACTTGTCTTATACTCACTATTCTGTCGGAACCTGTCCTCTTCTCATCTCCCGCCACCTGTGCCACCTCACCCCACATCATCTCCATCCCAGTCCACCTCAGCTCCCACTCATATGGCCCCTGCGTCGTCCACATGGTCATCTCCCATTCACCATTTTATGCCTGGCATCCCAATCAACTTGTCAGCTTCCATGTCCTACAGGTGCAAAGTTGACTTGAGCCTTCCTTGAACCCAATGAAGCCGTTATTGAGGTTGGTTGGTGGTGGTTGAACTTTGTTTCTTCCATAAATAGAAAGCATAGGAAAGGACTGTCAGTTAGTCAGCTCATCAACAGGTCTGTTCTAGAGCCCGCTTGCGTCTGATAGAAGTTCACATCTGGTCAGAGACTGTATGCATAGTCGGCCAGGAGGCATGCAGATGTAATTCCTTCAATGCAGCTACTCAGATATGCTTCTGTGATTTTTTTTGAGAATAAATACTTAGTTTTGATATTTTGTAAGGGTCGATGGTAGAGCTACAGTCTCGATTGTAAAGATTTGATGAGGCCTCTGGTTCTCTAATTATGTATAATTACTTGAGACTTCTTGTTTAATGATAGTCAGTTTCCCTTTCATTTCTTTGCTTTTGATTCTGAGAGCTCAGGCATGGATGATCTAGTCGAGTTTTGTGACTGTAGTGTAATGTAGGTTTGATTGCAGTTGTTGTTACAATGTTTTTAAGTTTCTTAAAATTATCAGATCCAAGAGGATATTGCATCTGAAAATTTTCCTCCAGAGGCTACTGGAAGACCTGATGTCCATAGAATACCTTCACGTTTTCCTCATGTTCTTCAAACTGCTCACCACTATACAAACTTACTATCTAAAGTTAGATCAAGACATCATTTATATACGTGTATCAGCCTAGTGTTTTTGAGTTAAAGCGACAAGATCCCGAGTCTGCACCCATTTGACCTCTCCTAAATTATTCACTGTGACATACAGACTGATGGGCCTTGGGCTTACCTTTACAGCAATCCAGAGGTGAATTCCAACGCTAACATTTATGGCGTCATTTCCAGGGAATAAATTGAAGATTTTCCCTACGATTGAATGACAAAGCTTACTAGTTCTGAAGGTGCATCAGAACCCAGTACATCAAGATTGTGACTACGCACCTGACGACTCCAATGTGGTGACTCTATTGATGTGAATCCACAGGCGAATCCACTGTTTCAGCTGTGGATTCTAGAGGCATACACATGAGTTCTACTCCATAGCTACCTTTGGCAACACCTAAATCTGACCCAGAGAAACTTATCATAAAGGGAAAGGCCCTTCATGAAGGTACTTCTACTGCTGAACTAGGTATTTCTGATGATTTTCATTATCCTATAGGAACTCCAATTTCTATTATTCAGCCCTATGTTATACCTTCTGTTGGATTTTCCCGAAATTTGAATTTTGGGAGTGTTCCTGTTGAGTTTTCCCCTCCTAGTATGGGATTGGAGGGAGAAAGCCTTGTCACTCCACTCTCCCCTGAAATTATACCATGGTTTAGACCCAGGACCTTAGAATATTTTCCTACCCTGGACTTCACCATTCCTCCTCCTATTACTATTGTCACTACCACAGAGAGAGAAGCCTTAGTTCCCACAATCCCTCTAGCTCTTTCTCCAAATCCTCTATTGTTTCCTTTTTCTCCAGGAAGCTCTTTCCTAGTCTCCCCTATCCGAACCCCTTCCCCTCTTGGTTCTCCTCCAACTATCATCCCTATGGCAGGTGCTAATCCTCCTAGAAACAAAATGGATGCCATAGTGGCTGCAAGATATTCCCCTCTAGTCTTACCTCAGCCCATGAATGCTCTCCCTACTAGAGATTACCTGAAATATATGCCCAAGTTTACTGGAGAGGAAGACATAACTATTGAAGATCACCTTTCTTCCTTCTACAGTTATGCAGATAATCTGAATATTGAAAATGAATATGTCTGGATGAGAGTCTATTTCCAGAGCCTTGATGGTGAGGTTAGAAAGTGGTCCAGAGGTTTGACCCCTAGATCCATTATTGGTATTGAGGATCTATATGATGCCTTCTTGATACAGTGGGGGGATAAAAAATACTTTATGTATTATATCACAGATTTCGGGTCCCTAAAGAGGAAAGAGGGAGAATCTGTATCTGATTTCTCCAAAAGATTCAACAATATGTACAATAAAATCCCTGTTGAGATAAATCTTACTAAATCCTCTTCCAAAATTACTTATGTTAGTTCTTTTGACCCTAACTTCTACCTCCTTATCAGATAAAGAAGAGCTAATTCCCTAGCTCATATACAATATGCAACCTTGGAAGTAGAATCCAATGTGTTGGTAGTTGATAGGCTCAAGAATAAAGATGACAGAGATAGAGGAAGAGGGAGATCTGAGGCCTCAACCTCTGGTTCTCCTACACCCCATCCTCAAGTGGATTAATTGACCAAGATGATGAAATACCTATCTGCAAAAATGGAGAAAATGAAATTTAAAGGGAAACAAGGTTATAAGAATGTCCCAAATGTTGATAACAGAGGAAACTTTAGGAGGCCAAACAACAATGCTCCTCATATCATGCCAAGGGAACATACGAACAAATACAGGGATGATCAAAAAATCCAAACCCCTCTTCAAAATAACCTTGTTTTTGATGAAGAAGGAGAGGAGGAAGAGATAGATCCTGAAATCCATTGTCTTGGAGACACCTCCCCATTTCCTCACTTGAATCAATATGCATATGATTAGTCTCTCTTAGACAACTAAATAAATGAGTTGAGCAAGGGGGAGAAGGAAAATAGTGGCCCCAACAAATACAACCTCTGATCTAAGAAGAAAGAAGGGAATTCTAACATCCCTGATCAACCTTCCATAACAGAGAAGCCTGCTAAAGATGCAGAAAACAAAAACAAAGTAAAGAAATCTCATAATCCTCCACCGATAGCCAAAGACCCTATCCCAGAAGTGAGAGAAATTATGAAAGCCCCTTCCTCCTTTAGCTTTGAGAAATAAATTCAAAAAATTAGGATCCTTGTTCCCCTTTCAGAGCTAGTCAAACACGAATATTTTAAAAAATCCCTCTCTAAACTGTTGAAGTCTGAGCCATCTTGCCATTCCATAGACTCAGTAAACCTGTAAGATGAAAATCCAGCAGTCATCTTAGGTCCTATGGTAGAATATAGGGATGATTCATCCCCTCCCTTCTATACATCACTGAACATACATGATAAGGTGTTGCATAATTTCTTGATGGACTCAAGGGCATCTCACAATCTCATGCACAAAACTATCATGGAAGAACTAGGATTACAGATCACAAAGGCTTATCATGATTTGTATTATTTTGATTCAAGGAGGGTGCAATGTCTTGGGGTCTTCAAAGATCTAGTTGTGACCTTGTTTCAGCTGCCCATGAAAAGTGTGGTCATGGATATCATGGTGGATGATGTTCCTCCCAAGTTTGGCATGATTTTTTCAAGATATTGGATTAAAAGTCTTGGGGGAACCTTGCAGATGGACCTCACATATGATACCATTCTAGTGTTCGGAGGGGAGTGTAGAACACTTTACAAAGAACCTCAGTTGGCCTATATTATTAGTGATGAATCTGACCCCACCAACCATCCTATATTTTCACTTGACACCAAGTTGGGGGCCAATTTGTTGCAGCTCACTGATGCTCCTAAGCCTGCTTTAAAGCTCAAAAAATAGTCCATGGTTTTTCATGAAGTTTCTTTCTCCACCACCTCTGTTTGGAAAATGTTTTTTGATGGAACCTCCTCTAAGGATGTTGTTGGTGCTGGAGTGGTCTTTGTTTCACCAACTTAGGAAGCCATATCTTTGTCATACAAACTGTAATTTGAAGCTACCAATAATGTGGCATAGTATGAAGCTCTTGTTTTGGGCTTAAGGGCTGCAAAGGACATGGGGATCAAGGAAATATCTATGTTTGGAGATGCAAAATTGATTGTTAATCAAATTAGAAATATGTATCAAGATAAGAATCCCAGGCTTAGAACCTATTGAAATGAAGTGTGGGACCGGATTGATAGTTGTTTCTTAGCCTTCAACATTTCATTCATCCCAAGAGAGGAAAATATAGTGATTGATTCTTTGGTTGCCTCAACAAGTAATTTCAAAATCCCTCTGCCACCTAAGCTCAGGTATGACATAAAAGAAAAATATAGACCCTCTATACCTGATAATGTCAAGCATTAGAAAGTGTTTGAGGACAATCTTGAAATCAAAATATTTCTAGAAAATGTTGAGGAGTTTTCAACATTGCATATTGATCAGGACCAAGATTCTGTAAATAGTCCCCATGTTGATGAGTTGTTGAGTAAATTGTTGATCATCACAATGTCCAATTACCCAACAATCACATCCCCAAGGGACTGGTCCCTTTAGAAAGATTATTTAATAGAAATGATGTGGCAGAAAAGGGTAAAATCTTAAATGATGATGTTGATGTGGCTGACTGCAATATTGGCACAGAGAAGGACCCAAAATTTGTCAAATTATCAAGCAACCTGTCAAGAGAGAAGAGGGCCAAGTATACTGATCTATTAAATGAATTTTTTGATGTGTTTGCTTGGACCTACGAAGACCTCAGAACATATGACACCAGTTTCATTGAACACAATATCCCACTGAAGGAGGAAGCCAAACCATTTAGGCAAAAGTTGAGACAGATAAATCCTATGGTACTGCCTATTATGGAAAGAGAGGTGAAGAAGCTTTTGAATTCTTAGATTATTGTACCTTTGAGATATTCTGAGTGGGTATCCAACCTGGTCCTAGTAAGAGAGATGAGTGGAGAAATCAGACTCTGTGTCGACTTCATAAATATGAAAAAGATCTCTAGGAAGGACAATTACCCGCTGCCAAATATGGAACACATATTGCAGAGAGTAACTGGTGCATCTAGGATTTCTATGATTGATGGCTTTTCTGGCTACAATCAAATCATTGTCCTGCATGAAGATAGAGAGAATACAACCTTCACCACTCCTTGGGGCACATTCATGTATGCCAAAATTCCCTTTGGATTGATGAACACAAGAGAAACCTTTCATCGAGCCATGGACATCACCTTCATTGGGGAAAAGGATAAATTTGTGGTCATCTATCTGGATGATATAACAATATTTTCTAGATCTAATAAAGAACACTGTTGTCATATGAGGAAAGTCTTCTTGAAATGCAGAAAGTTTGGTCTCTCCCTAAACCCCAAGAAATCATTATTTGTTATGCAGGAAGGAAAATTACTAAGGCACATAGTAGCAGCTGAGGGGCTCAGAATTGATTCAAACTGGGTAGAAGCTACTCAAATCTTGTCACTTCCCAAATCCAAAAAGGAAGTTCAATCTTTCCTAGGCAAAATTATTTTTTTGAGAAGATTTGTTTCAAATTTTACCGAATTGGTGAAGCATATCATAGTCATGCTCAGAAAGGGAAATGAAGAAAAATGGATGTTGAAATTACTAAG
>SNQJ01S0154445.1:2741-20101 GCA_010110895.2 Picea sitchensis
CTGGAACACTTAGGGAGTTGTTGCTTCCTTCTAGTGGGTGCTAGAGAAACCAGGGAAGAGGTGCTTCCTTCTCATGAGTGCTAGAGAAACCAGGGAGTTGGTGCTTCCTTCTAGTAGGTGCTAGAGAAAATAGAGAGTTGGTGCTCTCAGCAAGTTGGAGCTTGCAAAATAGAGTTTGTAGCCTCACAATGAGTTGGATCTCATAAGTATTATAATGTATAGAATGTAAAGATTACTTATCATATAAAGAAGAAGAGGTTTTTACCCTTTATGGGTTTCCTCAAAAAATATCTGTCTCTGTGTATTTCATGTGTGTGAATGATGTTGAATGTTCTATTGCTTACTTCCCTGCATTATTGTGATTGTCATGAAGTGCTCTGTAAAGAGTTTAAAATGAGCATAATTGTTTAAGATCGGTAACAATTGATTCATCCCCCCCCTCTCATTTGTCCAACAATTGGAATTATAGCAGGTTCCTTTTATCTAAAGGTAGATCCTAGAGATTAAACATGTCAAGCCATGAAGGAACTTCAACCAATAAGGCTCCTATGTTCAATGGAACAAACTTTGCCTTCTGGAAAGTTAGGATGAGAACCTACATAATGGAATTAGGTGCAGATGTATGGGATGTGGTAGAGACTGGTTATGTAAAGCCAGTTGTACTAGCAAACAAGGATGACAAGATAGAATTAAGCTTCAACGCTAAGACTATGAATATTATTCTTAGTGGGCTTGCAGAAGCAGAATTTGTGAAAGTTATGCATTTAGAAACTGCCAAAGACATGTGGGACAAACTCATTAGTAGTTATGAAGGTAATGAGAAGGTAAAAGATGCCAAGATTCAAACCTATAGAGTACATTTTGAACAACTACATATGAAAGAAGATGAAACTATTGGGGAATACTTTCTGAGAGTTGAAGAACTAGTAAATGCAATGAAATCACTTGGTGAAAAAATTGAGGAATCCTCTTTAGTTCAAAAAATTTTGAGATCTCTGCCAGATAGGTTCAACCCAAAGGTCTCAGCTATAGAAGAACTTAATGATCTAAAGGATTTGGATTTTGATCAACTTCTAGGAATGTTGGAGGCATATGAAATGAGGATAGTTAATGATAAACCTGCCTCTAGAGAAGCATCATTTAAAGTAGACAAGAATGAGTATTCTGAGCCTGATGAAATTGAAGAAAAATTTGTGAGAAGACTAAAGAAAGGATCAGGCAAGTACCAAGGTAAGTTTCCCTTCAAATGTTTCAATTGTGGTAAGATAGGTCATTTTGAAGTGTCCACACAAGAAGAAGGACCAGAATTTTGAAGGTGAAGAGAAGTACAAATCCAAAAGATTTGATAAAAAGAAAATTTTATGTGTAAACAACAATGACTCTTCAGAAGACACCGATAGTGACTCTTCCTGTGAACATAAGGTAAATGAATTCATGCTTATGGCCAAAGAGGATTATGATAATAAAATTAAAGGATGTGATGCTAATGATAAAGAATTTTTGGTTGACTTGGAAGGAGAGATGACCAGTGCTTTAGAAGAGATTGACAGACTCGGACTTAAGAATAGAAAGAAAAAAAATTTGTTGATACAGTTCGAGAAAGACAATAAACAACCTGATGAAGACTTTTCCCTACTAAAAGTGGAATTAGAAGAGGCAAAGAAAATCGAGTACATTCTGAAACAACAATTATCAGAAAAGAAGGCACGATGTAAATCTTTGGAAGAAGAAGTATTGAAAACTGGGAAAGAGTTGAAGAAGTTTCAAGCCTTGTATCATCATAATCTATCAAGTATCAAAGCCTCAGAGGGATTAGCCACCATTATGAATCAGCAAAGGAATCCAAAGATGAAAACTGGTTTGGGTTATGAAGAGGGATCAAGTAGTGGTCAGCCAAGCAACAAAGACTCCATCAATTTTGTCAAATCTACAACCAATGACAACAACAAACCTGTAGAAACAAAGGAAGACAATTAGCCGCCTAGGAGGAGTAAAGAAAAAGGTGCCAGGACTGAATCTGTAGAACAAAGAAATAATGCACCCTCTACTCAAGGAAATCATCAACATGGAAGAAATCAACCTGCTCAAAGAAGACAACCATTTTCCAAGTACAAGGATTTTTTCTATGGATATTGTTTCTACTGTTCTAACTTTGGCTACAAAACTGTAAATTGTTCCTTAAGATTTAGACATGAGCAATTGAGATTCCCAAGGAATAAATGTCTACCACAACAAAGAATGGGACAGCCAAGTAACAAACAACCACAGATTGCAAATGGTCAAATTAAGATTAGAGACATGCAACTGAGGAGGTCAAGAAATAATGAACAACCAATGAGTAGACAATGTTACAACCATCACTTTGACCTATTGAACAATGAGCTTGAATTCTGTAACTATCATAACTTCGGCCACAAAGCTGCAAACTGCCATCTAAAGAATTACAAAACAAATCCAAGGGTAAATCTCTTAGCTAGAAATGCCAGTACATGGAAAAAGAAATATAGTGGAAAATGTGGTCTAACACTTTCAACTCAAAAACAAAAGGCCTCTGAGAATATAGACAATGGATGTTCCAAGCACATGACTGGAGAGAATGATAAGATTATGCCTACAAGTAAAAGCAAAATGGGAAATGAGATCATTGAAAATGATGAACCAGGTAAAATCAAGGATAAATGGATGGTGAGTTTGAGTAATGACAAAGGAGATTCCCATGATGTTCTACCTGAAGATGGGCTGAAACAAAATTTTCTCAATGTAAGTCAAATGTGTGACAGAGGATGTAAAGAGATGGTAAATTCCAATGACTGTAAGATAAAGTCTATAAATTCAGGACAAGTGGTGGCTAAAAGCATAAGGATAGATAGTAATGTTGATATTGAATCCTCCCCTGCAAGTAAAAAAGAAGATTGAGATACAATAAAAGAATGTTCAGTTAGCATTTATCCCATGGAATAAGTAGAAGAAGAATCATGTCATAAGATGGAAGAAAAAGTTTTGAAGGTTGAGAAGTCAAACACCCAAAGAAAGTTCTTGAACAGCTCCATGACCCTGGATAAGTTCTTGGATAGTCATAGATCACCAAATGAAAAATTTGGTATTGGATACAACAAGGAAGAAATCAATACTCCTAAGAAACCCGATACATGTCCTTCATCTGTGAAAAAGAAAAGCAGGTATGAGAGTGGTTGTAGCGGTTTTTTCTTGTGATTGAATATGGTCATAAAAGCCTTGGATTGTAGGAATCATGAAAGAAAAATGAAATTGCAATAATAGAGATCGATGAGAGTCAATGGGGAGAAACAAGGGTTGTTTAAAAAGTACAAGCTACAATTGCGCAGTGTTCCAGTAGGACAACGACATTCACAGAAGCAACATTCTGATGTACAAAATTATATACATGACATCCTGTAGAGATAACAAGAGGAAAGACCTTGTCAGGGAAAGCTAACCTTTTAGAAACAAAAGAGGAGAACAATCAGAAGCAGAGAGAGAACAGTGACAGGGGGAGTCATTCGGTTATGACAAGAAAAGGTTGATGAAGGAGTCCCAGTAAGAGAGGTAATCAATATTAAGTATTCTACAAAGGATATAGCGGAAGCTGACGATGAACATGTCAAAGAATCAGAAGGAGAAGACTTTGGTTTAGATACAAATATTTTGCAGAACTCAAATAAGAGAGTCCATCCTGTCAGGGGGAGTTTGTGTTTGATGAAGATCTGATACCTCCTAAACATACTACAACATCTCAGGGGGATCATGTTTTCTTTGATATTGATGTCAAAGGGGGAGAAAAGGAGTGGTCCAGACCGGATGCTATAGTTGGAGGTCCAAACATATTAGCGCAGTCATTCAGGGTTGCCATCAATGTCAAAGGGGGAGATTGTTGGCATGTTTACAGGCTGAGCATGCTTGTCATTGATGGCAAGAAAAACAACAATGATGGTATGGTTATAGGCAAGAACAATAGTGACGTTGGCAAGGTTACAGTTGGGAGACAATGATGGCAAACAAGCAAGCAAGGAAGATCAGCAGCGATGATGGCATAGACAGCGATGGAAAATAGGCAAGCAAGGATGATCAGCAATGATGATGGCATGGCAAGATCAAAAGTGTAACAATGAAGAGCAATAGTGATCGTTGGATCCCATTCATAATTCTCGATGACCGTCAGATCTGAATTCAGATAGGAGGAGCGCACAGTATAAGAGAATAGTTTTCATGTGTTATATCTGAGCTCGAAGACCGACCGTCATTGGATCCATAAGAAGGAGCACAATCTTTACATGCAAGATGAAGCAGACCTAAAAAATCTCAAAAGTAGGAGGACCGTCCATCTTCAAGAAGGACACATGGTGAGCGATTGGCATTTCACTGACTAGAAAGTCAAAGGAAGGAAGTTCTCTATCCTTCCAACTCATGATATGCAGAATCGCGATAAGATCTGGGCCTTCAGATCTGGAGTTAATACGAAGGACTAGCAGCCATTATATCTAGTAAAGCTGCAAGGAGGATAAGCCCAAGAGTCATCCAACACTCCAAATCTGTGAAGGAATCCTATCCATCCATAGAATATAGTTGTGGATCGTTGGATCCGGAGGACACATGGATAAATTTCAGCATTTTGCTGATTGAAAGGTCAAAGGCACAAGGTGATCTATCCTTCCAACTCACGAAACGCGAAATGGAAAAATGATTTGAGCCGTCAGATCGAGGACAAATCTGGATCATCGATCCAAGAAGGAAACGTGGCTAAAGATAAGCATTTTTTTTACTGAAAGGTCAAAGGAACGGGGTTTCCTAACCTCTCTAACTTGTTGTTGGGGTCTAAATATGTCTAAAAACAATCTTAGTTTAACATTAATTTATCAACCAGAGGATTCGTCTTTTATCTCAAGAATATCGACAAAGTCTATGTAGATAGCTCGTAGAGGCCAAAATCATGTAGTTAAAGCAAATCTGATTTTATCAACAATCAAGTTCCTCAAACATTCATTAAAGATTCTAGGATTTGAAATCTAAAGTTGTGCAATGGAAAGGAACTAATTAATCTATTGAATTCATTTTAAGAGCAATAATTGAATCTAAATAAAGATGTGCAGAATTGACTATTATTATGAATCAAATTATTGGAAAGGAAAAAGGTGAATTACTCTATCTATGGAAAGAAACAGAGACTATAATCTAATCGAAAGAAGACAACAATTGTACTTCTATTGAAAGGAACAACAACTATATTTTAACAGAAAGGAACAACAAATGTAAACTAAGTGAAAGGATCAACAAATGTGAACTTATGAGGGACTGTCATGCATCAAATCTTAGTAATAGGAATTGGAACACTAATCATCTAATGCTTAAGGAAATATCTATCTCTTGCAAATGACATAAAATCATCAACACACTTATGCATTCATTTAACTACTGGAAAAGAGAATCGAATCACAAAACAGAAATTGAACTGATACAATTACAAGTCGAACAGTAGCTCCTTCAGACTAGGCCCTTGGTCCTTAGAAGCACTGCTATTTGAAATTCAGTATATAGAAATGGTAAAACCACTCAAAGCTTTTATTGATTTCATAGCTGGTACAACATTTACAAAAACTGCTAACGTAGAGCAATTCTAAGTTCTGAGTTCTTGGGTGCAATTCTTCTATATATTTTTAGGATCTATTTACCCCTTATATATTACAACAATCTGGGTAAATTAAGATATCCCGAGGATCGAGAGATCCTCGAGATTGCTTTACTATTATAAAGTTACAATATAAGAAACTTGATCATCTTCAAAACTGCCTTGCGCCATACAGTCCTCAACCTCCAATAGCTTGCGCATCTTCAAGATTTCCTTTGCTATGTTGGGTTTGACAATATTTAACCAATCCTGTAATAAAACCAGACAATTCCAATCATATTTTAGGATCTATGTAATCTAACTTCAACAATAACGCTAAAGAGTATATTATTCATTTTCTATCGTATTTGCTCCCAAATAACCGAAAAGTCAATCAAGATGATATCATGAAATGTGGGAAAAAGGAAGATATTTATACCTTTTTCATAACCTAACATACCCCCCAACTTACCTTCTTGCATGTCCTCATGCAAGCTGAGATATTACATGTAAAGCAGTAATGCTATAAGGTGAAAAGGTTGGTTCATCAGGCCTCCTGAATCCATTGCTTCTTTTGAGTTCTCCAAAAGCAACATCCTCCCTTTTCTTATTAATTTGATAATCTTTTTGGTAACTTTCTGGAGGAAACCAGATGATAGGGGGATTATATCTGCACCCAATCCAAGTAGGCCATTCCTCTTGGAGAAATCTAGAATACCTTTCTATTCTGAAGGTAGCTACAAAGAAATTCCTATACCCAAAGGGTTCCCTACTCTTTACTTCACTGGAGGACGCATCCCATCTCATTTTAGAAGCAACAAGAGATTCCTCTTTAAGCTCTCTAAAATGAGTGATACTGGAACGTATAACCTGTAGATGGATAGGGGATGAGTCTAAGACGCCCCCTCTTTTCATAAAGGTTTTATGTCGCATAATCGCTGGAAAGGACTTTGGAGGCTCTCCCCTGACCCAAAGATCTAGCCCAGTTTCCCTCTTTAGGAAAGTTTTATGAGATTTACCCCATCTGACTTGGTTCTGAGTAAATGACAAAAATGCCTTAAACTATATGTCACCTATGAATGGGCTAGGGTTATCTTTCCTTTCTTCTTCCACAATGAAATTATGAAAGTACAACTCACACAAAAAGTATTTTACCTTTTCATCCTGCTCTCTGAAACATGAAATAAACTTAGGTACAGTGGCAAATGAAATAGGTTTACCTGCTCTGATGGACTTCACTCTCAATAACAGATATCGTTCCAGCAAGAATAAAGTGTAATTGGTGGCAGGGGCTCTGCAATTAATAACATCAGAGTAGACATCACAGATTTCTTTGATTTGCTCCAAATTTTTTTCCAATTGGGTTTGTACCTTTTTTACCTTCCCTTGGGCTCTAGTGAGCTCAACATAGGTCTCACTCTCTATTGTTTTCATGTCCTTCCCTTTTTAGTTGTTTAACAATATTTTGATGTTCAGCCCTAGTGACCATCTCATCTTGGTGTTGAGCCAATGCTCGTTGGGCTTGTCTGAGCTCTGCCTTTAGTTTATCAATGGTGACACCCTATGCTTGAGATTGGGATGCTTGGTATTCTTCCATAGTGCCCATATCCTCCCTGGATTGAGTTAATGCTTGTTGGTCCTATGTAAGATCTGCTTCCAGTCTGTCCAGAATAACACTCTGTTTCTGGGGCTGGAGTGCCTAATGCTCTGCCATAGTTAGTAATTCATTTCTGTTTTGAACTAGGGTTTGTTGAGATTGCATCAATTCTTCCTCCAATCTCCTGATGGTAGCATTATGCTCAAGGAGTTGAGCTATTTCCTCTAATACCGAGGTGTATGTCTATACCTCAACATCAATTTCTTTTGTAGCTGTTATATTTTCTTGTGTTTCTAAAGGAATTACTTCCTCATTCTAAGCTACTATTTCTTCTACTACTATTTCTTCAGGGTCTGTCTGTATCCCTACAGAATTTGTACTGACTGCTTCTCTAAGAAGATTCATCATCCTTGTTACCATAGATATGATTTTATGAAAATTATATTGGAAATAGTTTTTCTCTTGTTTCTCTTGTTCCAAGTAGGTCACAGGTGATAGCTCTAAGAAGGAGCTACAATGACAATTGAAAACATGGATAAGATGACTCCATCAAGTGGTGAGGCAGGTGATCTCACTAAGTACAAATTATAATGGAAGCGTGGAAAGTAAAAAAGAGTTTTGGACATCATTCACTCAGATGTGTGTGGACCAATGTCTAAGAGGAAGATAAAGATCTTGAGGTTCGACAATGGGGGAGAATACGCCTCCAAGAAGCTCGTTGCCTCTTTGTATAACAGCCACGATTAGGAGGGAGCTAATTGTCCCACAAAATGATGTGGAAAAAAGAAAGAATCATTCCATTAAAGAATCTATTAAGGCAACGATGAATGACCAGAATATATCCATGTTTCTATGGGGAAAAGCAGTTATGATAGCCATATATGTTCATAATAGAAGTCCTCATCGTATATTGAATAACATGACTCCAAAAGAAGATTTCTCCAGAAAACAATCCAAGTGTTGAACACTTGAGGATCTTTGACTTCCAGTCAAGAAGAAGGAATGGAAGATGGAAGAATTGATAGATACAAGGAGAAATTCAAGGCTATAGGGTTCTCCCAAAAGGAGGGAGAAGACTATGATGACAACTTGTTCCAGTAACCAGATATGCCTCTACTTGAGCCATTATGTCTCTTGTAGTATCCATGGGTTGGAGTTTACATCATATGGATGTAAAGTTTGTTCTTCTCAATAGAGTAATTGAAGAAGAAGCATATATAGAGAAGCCTCAAGGTTTTAAGGTATACCATAAAGAGACCCATGTATACAGATGGAAGAATACCTTGTATGGATTCAAGCAACTTGGTGCAAAGCCTCTCATGTACAATAGAAGAGTGGTGAAAACTTCCTATGATAAAGGAAGTGTATCGAAATGGTCCTTTAGAAGTCTAGGATAATGGATTACAAATCCATGGAAAACTCCCATGATGGCATATCTGAAGAAGTTGAGAGACTTTGGCCTAGTAGACTCGTCCCTGTATCGACAATTGAATGTATTGTTGATGTATTTGGAGAATACTCAGCTAGACATTTGCTTTGCTGTGAAAATAGTTCTAGGTTGAACCTAGCCATGAAAATAGAATAATTGCAAAGCATGCCTTGAAATGTCTTCGTGGACGTTTCAGTCATGATATACAACTGCTTGGATTTATCGTTTCATATTGGGCAAGGAGTGAAGATAACAAAATAAGTGCTTTTTGGATATGTTTGAGTTTGAGCTTTGCCACGATATCATCGGCTAGTAGGAAATAAAAGTCTATTGCACTCAAAACTGCAAAAGAAGAGTATATTGCATCTTGTGATACTTGTACAAAAGCAGCGTGGCTTTGTAAATGGTCCAAAGCAGATAGTCATTTTCGTAACAAAAATGGTTTTATAGATTGTTGATGTACCATATACATCGATTCCCTTTGTGGCCAATGTGGGGGAATGGTCTAGGATAGTCATTATCCTTGGCAGTCACTCTGAGTAGTGGTCAAGCAGAATGGTCTACCTCTTCGGGCAGTGATTCTTTCAAAGTTCATAGTTGTGAGTAGTTTTGAAGAATGGTCTGATGTAGAAGGTTGGTGTAGGATAGTCATTTCCATAAGAAATGGTCTAGATAGTCATTCCCTAGGGCAAACTCATTCTCTCTAGGTTGCACTATGATTAGTGCCGAAAGAATGGCCTAGTTAGGTTGAATGGTCCAGGTTAATCAATCAGGGACAGTCATTCCCTAGGGAAGACTCGTTCTCTCCAGGTTACATTGTGATTAGTGCTGGAAGAATGGCCTAGTTAGGTTAAATGGTCTAGGTTCAAAAATCAGGGATAGTTATTCTTCTATGCTTGGGAAGAATAGTCCAGATTTCTCATGGTCGATGTTTAACTTTCCAAGGGAAGATGCTCTTCCAAATCTCACAGATGTGGGTGGAAGAGTGGCCAAGATGACTTAGTTTGTATCATGAAATTGTTGATATCAGATGATATGATTGTTGTGGAGACTGTGTGTCTCTGGACAATATTTGTATGCTACTATGGTAGATGTTCTCCACTAGCAGTGACTATGTGTCACTGGTTAGTAGCTGTGTGCTAATAGGAGTTCTTGTGTAACACTGGAAAATAGTCATGTACTACTATGGATAGAAACAATTGTCTTCTATTGGATGGCATTATTTTGATTTCCATGGAGACTACCACTAGTGTTGGAGATGATTTCCAGCGGGATGGATAGTGAGATGATGTAGGGGCATTGATCTACATCATGTGAGTACAACTTAGATATGGTGCATTGACACCATGCTAATATGTCTTAGAGATGATGTAGATGGTACTCCACATCATGCTAGTACAGACTAGATATGATGCAGAGCATCATGATAGTACAAATTAGATATGATCATACAACTTAGAGATGATGCAATGGAGAGGATGGTTATTAGAGCCATTAAGGACATTCAACATCTATTGGGACAATCATTTTTCTAGGAGGTAGGTACATATTAGAAGAATGGTCCCTGTATCACTCTGCTGAGTGAGTGACTTATTCAACATCATGCCCGATTACTCAGATGGAGTATGGCCTCAAGAGATGATGCAATTGATGCTATCAGATACCATTGATAGTGGTGATGTTGCTCGTGAATTGATCTATGTGATCATGAGATAGCCTATGTGGCTATGAGAATGCTACCTGTTAATACCTCCCTAGCTAGGAGGGAGTGTTGATATTATGGTAGCTTTGGGAGGTATTAACCTCCATGTGTAATGTTTGGCTAGAAAAGAATATTTTGGAAGCAAGAGAAACCGTAAATAGATGTGTAGAAACCCTAGAAGACAAGTCGGCTCAGTATAAGAATTAATATTAAATTATTAGATTCTAAGAGGACAAGTCATCCCATACAAGTGAAAAGAACCACTATAAATAAAAGATGATCTAGCTCATTTGTACACACACTCTCCTAGTCAAGTTTGGCGCAAGTTTAGAGCTGAAACTATAAGGATGGAAGGTGGATCTTTTGGGATGGTTATTGGTCTCTCTCTCTAGTGCCATATAGCCTAATATGTGTTCCCTTTCCTCTAGTATATCTTGGTGGTTTTCTTGGTGGTATTCTTGGTAAGTGCAACTACTGCAGTTGAGTATTTTTCTTGTTCCGTAGTTTTGGGACTTTCTATTTGGTGATATATCTTTGGAGAAAGATGAGCTCTCTTGGTTATCCGTTGGTTCTAGTGATTCTTCTGGAATCATTCTATATAGAAAAGGTTATGGTTCTCAGGGGTGGTTGCATGCCTATGGTTGGGTGAAAATAATGATATTGTCTATGGTAAAATGAGCACATCTCTTTAATTCTAATAGAGGCTTTATCATTATCACCCCCAGGAGTAATGTTGTTTAAAACAACGTCATAATTATTGGCCCTCATTGTGAGTTCAACAGTCTCAAACATGAAAATTTGTTTAGGTCGATGGGCAGTAGAAGAAGCATCCCCTTGAGGAGGATGACCTGCATCTCCCTCATGCAAAGGGGCATGATTTTGGGTAACCATTTTTTGTTGCTGAGGGGGAAAGGGATTAGTCAAGGAAGTGGGTTGAGGTCCCCCTTTCAAAAATTGATTGACTTCATCTTGACAAGGACAATATCATGTATAATAATCCTTTGCACAAATGAGGCAGGGATACTTGGCTTTCCATTTAGGCTTGTTCTCAGCAGCTGGATCATGATTTTTATTACTCTCCTATTGGTTTGAAGATGATTTAGATTTACTCTTATTTTTATTCTTTCCTCCAGGTTGTTGGGATGAACTGGATTGGACCAAATTCACCTCAGAGGATTTCGCAAAAGGGGCAGTAGATTTGGTAGTGCCATTGGCATGAATGTCTTGGGCAAGATGGGATGGATCCATCGATGGTCAGGAAGCATGCAAAATGAGATTGTACAAAGTGCCAGACTGGGAATATACCAAGTCTAGGTATTAAGTGCAGCCAATGGCCTGCTCCTTGGTAACAACACCTCCCATGGAAACATCTCACTCAATGGGGGACAAGAGAAACTTCGTGAACCAATCTGCCAATAGTTGGTCTAGAATAGTGGCTTTTATGAGACGTCTCTGCCTCCTCCATTCATAGATGTGATCAGAGATGTGGGTGGAGGTGGATTGTTTTAATGACATCAGAAGTTTAGTACCAGTCTCATATCGAATTGGCAATTGAAAGTGAGTGAGAAATTCCACGTCAAGGGAATTGAAGTCACTGAAAGAGTATTGTGTCAACTCAATGTACCATTTTTTCATTGGACCCATGAGAGTCTATAAAAAAATCCACAACCTAATGGAGTCATCCATCAAGGGGTTGGTGGAACACCATAGATGGAAGGTCATAATGTAGTTTTTAGGGTATTCTCTAGGCTTACCATCAAATTTTGGAATGTCAGAAGGAATTTGTGAGGGATAGGTGAAAAAAAAGGTTGGTGTCGAATAGGGTCATTGGTCAATCTCGACAAATCAAGTAGATATAGAGTAGCTAGAAAGGGTAATTGTTGATTGACCTATAGTTTCTGGTGGTAGTGATGGGGCATGGACTGAACACTAGTGGGACTCTGAACAGTCTGATATGGTCCCCCCACAAATTATTATTATTGGGGTTGTGCAGGTTGGGATGGTCCTCCCATGAATGTATTTTGAAGATAGGGTGGGGGTGGGTACGATCCAGTTTGGAAGATTTGAGGTTGCAGGTTGGGTTGAGGTGGGAAAAAACCTACCTGGGGCATTTGAGGTTGGGGGTTGGGTTGAATCCACAGTGGGGTTGTAGTACTTGGATATGGTAGTCCAATGGTAATGTTTTTATGACTCACCTGAACGGTTTGGCCCCCAACTACATGATAAATCCCCATGGGATATGGAGGTTCAGTTGGTGGTTTCCCACCAACCAGATACTAACCCCCTCTTGAACCTTGACCTCTAGATAATGGTGCTCCGACAAAGAATGAGCCTCCAACTAGAGGTTTCCCCCCAACATCATATTGTCCCCCATTAAGGTATTTCCCTCCAGTTGGAGGTTTCCCCCTAGCAGGAGGTTGGCTTGCAATTGTATTTTGTCCAAAACCTGATGAATTACTTCCATACCAAGGTACCCCCCAGTGGAATGTTGATTTCCCACAGGGTTTTGACCCCCTCCTAGAAATAGTCCACTTCGTAGGGGTTTCCCCCCCAATGTAGGGTGTCGAAGGAAGTACTATCAAAGAAGGCAAAGGGATGGTCGGGACAATATGTGAGACTGACGTCAGTATAGGAATGCGAGGATGAGGAACATTCACATGAGGAGGTTGGGAGACATGATGAATTATCAAATTTTCCCCTAATGGGGGAGGAGGCTAAGAGGCAGGATGAATCACCAACATTTCCTCCAATGGGGAGGTAGTGGGGAATGAAGTCTGAAAGGAAGGAGCTATGCCAGAGGTAGGGAGATGAGGTGCATTTGAAGATGCATGAGAAGGATCTCAATGTTGTGAGTGAAGAATCAGGTTGAAAGTTGCATCCAACCTATCGAAGATATCATGTCCTGAGGGTGTCCTCCACGCAGGTCAAAAAGGAGTTTGATTGGGATTAGGCAAATTAGATGTTCATGGAGGAGTTGTAAATCCTACTAATGGGTTGGGATGTTTTGATTCCATATTCATAACTTATTCAGAAGGTATAAGTGGTAGTCAAGGATAATCAGTTTCAAATTCCCCATAGGATTTTACCTTTACTAGGAGGGGATCGAGAAGGTCGGCTAATGGTGGGTTTGCAGGAGCGGAAAAACCTTCCTAAAAGATGGGTTCCTTAAGGTTATCAATCAAGGGAGTAGCAATACTCCCATATTTAGAATAATTCTCTTTGTTTATAACTTCCTTCCGAGGGTGGTCTTTAGGTGAATGATGAGGTAAAGGCTCGTAATCTCCTAGAAGAAAACCTTGCATCCTACAAGACCTACACGGACCTTGGTCGGACAGAACGAAATTATAACAATAAAAATCCTAGGGCCAACTAAGGGAAGCAAACAACACACTATAAAAGAATCTAAGAAGCAGTCAAGCAAACCAATACCTTCTCACAGTGAAACTATGAGTTGGTGATGAAATCCAACGTCACATAATCAAAATGAAAAGGGACAGGGGTAGAGTGGGTGGAACAATTATGTTGGTAACCTTCTTAACAAACTTTCTCCCTGGTACAAGTTCCCACATGGTAGAATTGCGGGTTACCCTCCAAGGGGCCCGAGTGATGTTGGAGAATGTTTTTCCCAGGTACAACAAAGAATTTCCCCTTCATCGTCACCTCGTGCAAGATCCCTAAATATAATGGTCATTAAGGATACCACTTACAACACTACAGCCTAGGGAAACAACTGACAATCAATTTTTACATGCAAGGGAAGGTTTCTTAAGGCCCGAAATCCCCTTGAGAAGGCCCACACAATGTTTTCCTCCCAAGTGAATCCTAAGTTCCTTTCGACACCATTTGTAATACATGCAAACCACACCACCAAGACTAACGAAGCGAGGTTAGTTACTTCGCTATTCCCAACGTGAGATTATGATTGACCCTTGCATGAGAAGGGATGCCCAAGATAATGACGTAGCAAATGGATTTATCTCCCTAACACATGATGTTATGTTTTTTTGATAACTTTGGAGAGTTATCATGTAACACACCTAACTCGTTAATACTCTTTTAAGGGATGGGGCATCATAAATTCATTTTTCCTTAACTAACTCATCTCGAATCATCTCTCTGAGATGATTGATTCTCTTCTACCTTACCGTATCTTTCTAATGACTTCTATTGGGTTCTAAACTGACCCTTGGTTTATATCTTACGACTTCCCAAATTTCTTCGGGTGTTCATTGGTTGAGGGCCACATGACGCCCCTATGGGTTCATCTCGTTAGTCTCAACTCTTCGTTCCTACCTCTCGTAGGGAAATTCCATCCATCAACCAATTCGATGATTGGCTTAACCCTTGTTTGACACATAGGCTAGCGGGAAATTCGAAGTTCGATACTTCATCGTTGAATGTCTCCTTGCTATCTACGCATGAGACCTCCCAAAGTCCTAAACTTTTGAAGTCTCATAAGATTTCCATGTTGTTCCGACCTTTGTACCTTTTTGGTCTCTCTACAATGCTACATCCCAAATCCTCTGGAGTCCCGAAGTCCCGGACTCTTGAAGTTCTGGTCACTTCACCAACCACGTTTTCTAGGCGGGCACGTGCCAGGAACTCACACGTAGGAGGTGTCAGGGTGACACGTGTTACATTCCAATGGGTCTATAGGGTATGTGATACACACAAATCTAGGTGACACGTGGCCCATCAAATTGGGGTCCATGTCACCCTGACATCACTACACCACGTCACCCTGGACTGACATCCTTATAACATCCCTCAGATCTCACGGTCGAGATTCCTCCACGTAGATTCATAGATCTACAAAAATTTCTATTTCGTGGATTTAGCGTTTGGAATGTTGGATCTTAGTTTAGTCGGTAAGATAGGTTTACCTAACCACTAGAGAAACTGCCTAACGTCGGTCAACCTTACAGGTAACCGTAACTCTCGGTCCCTTTCAACCGGTTTATGACTATGAGGGCCGAAAATACTTCGAAGTCTCGAATTCCGGAGCTCCGAATCCAAAAGGACTTATCTCCCTTAGGCTTAGCCTAAGTTTCCTAGGTGTTGGTCATATGGGTTCTCTCGAACAGATCTCATCCATTCGTCTTCCAAACAAAAGGATCTTCCCTTCTGAGACTTAAATATTGCTCATGAGCTTCATCATGAAACTGTTAAGGACTTTGGAATGATATCTCAGTCGCACAACAAGAAGTCTGAAAGGGATAGTCTCTTTAGACAGACATGGCCAGATTGACGCAAAACTTTCTATCTCAATCGTCCTACAGGTTTATGTCCCAAGGCACCTTGAAGGATAAGTTGGGGCACATAGACAATCAATCAGAAGAATAATTCAACAAGAAGACAAACGCATACACATAACTTAACTATTTCAATACATAAACCATTTATAGATATATAAATACATGCATGCATCCATTATTCCCAATTCAATGCATAAAGTATGAAAACACTTATCAGAACCAGATAACGTGAAGCAATTGCTTAAAGGGGTTCCCGTTTCCACCCAACCATAGGCTTAGTCACTCCTAACGGATTTACCACCAGCCACCCTCGAGCTCAATAACAGTAGGGACAGAGGTTACTCTCCTCCTCCCGCAGGATCTTGGCAACGGTTTTCACTACACCAAGAAAGGATGACCGCCTGAGTACTTCCAGATTCACTGAGCAACCTCATTTATCAGCTTGTATCATAACCCTGCTAGCCATTTTCTGCGACTAGAACACGATCATTTCTTATTTCTTCCTTGAACCTGAGAGCTTAGTCTCTCGTCTCTGTACTCTTCGCAGGCCTTCCTCTACCCACCACACCTTCCTTTCTTTCCTTCCTCGAAAATATTGTGTGTGGCCCAAATTCCTAGTTTGTGGTCAAGTCTGGAAGCCTTACAGATGGGTGTTATGCCCCATCCCCTCATTAACTCTTGATGAGGTCTTCCTACCTACCAACGTGACTGTAATTCATTCCTAGGTCAGAGGGTTGTTTTGATCCTGAGAACTTAAATTCAAAAAAGTACTAGTCTAGTGGAGGTTAACGCAACCATTCTTGGTCCCCTTCACCATCTCTTTCATCACATTTGTGGTCTCTCTTAGCACACCGCCCTTCCAACATTCATGCAACACTTATCCATTTTCTAGTAAATAACATAATTTACATTCATAGACCTTTTATACAATGGTCTGTCAAATCAAACATTTACACATATTGAGTTTTCCATTGTCTCTTGGCCAATATAGTTATATTTTAAAACTGGGGGAAACAGGGTGTTACAATTGTTGTAGGAAAATCTTCATGTGGACAGGTAGATCTCCTCTTGAGAGCTAGACCCTTAACTATAAGACAAAAGGTGCTTAACATGGACAATGACTTCCTTTTAGATATACTCAAGACAATGAACAAAAGAGAAGGAGGAAGGCATGTACCTTATGAACGTCGTTTGTCCCTACAAGGTCCAGGATGAGATTCAATCTTGAGCTCCTTGGTAGGTCATGCAAGACAAAAAAAGTACAAAAGACTTCCTAATCTACTAAGATTAGCTAAAACATAGATCCATCTATTGTAAACAAACTTATATGGAACAAGTACAAGTTTGAAAGAAACAGGCCAAACATTGATTATATTAATGAGAACAAAGTGTTAATTACAGCCATGGATGTAGTGCAGCAACTTCACCAAGCTCTCCTTCTCCAAACCCTTGCTTAAACAATCCACACAAAGAATGCTGATGTTCGAAATGACATCTTCCTCATGAGATCATAAGTTAGATGCTTCTAAACTCCTCTCCCCCCCTCCTCCATGGAAATCCCTTGTTATATAGGATTTCGAGGCTTAACCACCATGGAGAGGATCTCTCATCAGATCCACTAAGAAAGGGATCTCTAAGATATGTAGGGAGAAAATATCTCTTAAGGATTTTGGGGAGGAAATATCTCTCAAGGATTTTAAGGAGGAAATATTTCAACCATCCATGAGATCCTCCACCTTCCCTAAAAAATAGGAAAC
>SNQJ01S0154446.1:0-22598 GCA_010110895.2 Picea sitchensis
CTTTCCATCTTTTGACATTGCTCCCACTCGAACCAGGAACCCTCTTTTCCTGCGAGTTACCTTTCGCTCTAATACCAGTTGTTAGAAAAATAGGACCATGGAGAAATACAATAAAACAAATGCGGAAAACAAAACACAGAAGATACAAAATACAAGAGATACATAGATTTATGTGGTTCACCCAGTGTGGGCTACGTCCACCAGAGAAATTGCCAGGTCCTTCCTTTGTTATTATCCAGCAAATGAAGGGATACAACCTGCAGCAAAACCCACTGTAACTTCCTCTTCTTTCTCTCAAAGTCTCCTCTCTCAGAATACAATATTCACCATCGACCATAGCCGCAATATATTTCCCTCATAAAAGAGGGTTGCCTTCTAGGGAAAAAAACCCTAACATAATCTCTACTGTTAGATCTGCGACCTTATAATGAACGGTCCAGATTTACAATGAAATTACAATATACATTTACAAGCCAATTTTTCCTTTGGGGGCTTCTCCCCCGAACCCCCCAACAGGGGGGATAGCCCCCCCGGACCCCGTAGAGGGGGTACCCCCCCTCTGCACTCCCCTGCGTGGAAGAGTGTACATACTTCATGGGGTATAAACACAGCTGAAAGCAAGGACCTATGAATCAGGAAGATAATCAGGCTCCACAACCAACAGATCGTGTCATATCAAATGAGGACACAATGTATGACGCAGGACATCGGGTACTCTAATTTTTCACTTAACTTAGGAAAAATTGATCTGATGGCATTTTGTGATACGTCCATATTTTTTCAAAATATTATTAAAATTTATAGTGTATTATCCAATCTTGTCACAAATTAATGCATGTTGTTGATTATTTTAGATGGAGATTGGAGCAAATGTAGAGCTTGAGAATTCAACTAGCAAAAGAAAAATATATGTACGTGGACGTGGACCTAAAATTGTTAAATCACGTAGAGGCTAGTTGGTGGAAGAGGATATGACAATGGGTCATATAGACACAAAAAATGATTGCATTGAATAGGAGGTTGGTCTGGACTATAGTACATGGGATGAATACTTTGAGAAAATAGTTGTTTGTGGATGTTTTGTCTGACGCGGAAAGAAACAACTCAAGCGAGTGATTGTACAAAGACATTACATATATAATGAGCTTCCAGTGGGTAGTATGCCTCCTACAATCAATTCAAATACAATAGGAATCGTGGTAAGGAATTTTCCATTTTGATATAAATAATATGTATACTTCTTTTAAACATTGTTTTATATTATTTAAATAATTAATTTTGTTCTTAATTAATACTTGCAGGATAAAGTTATTGGTTTTAATTTTCTTGGACCATCAAATTCTATCCTAGAGGGAGATGATCATTTATCAAATGATACATCTAACAAAAATATGTGCACATATACCATCTTTGAAGATGAAGATTTGATGAAAACAAGTAACATAACAAGAATTGCTTTAAAGATGCATAATTTGCTTAAAGACAAGGGGAAGGTGGACTACATACCTTATAAGAATGAATGTGATGGAGATGATGACCTGCCCCTGAGTTTGAGATCAATTTACAAAGATATATTGGATCGTCGACTATATTGCACTTGGCCCAATGATCAACAACTACCTAGAGTGTATGAGGTGTTTCAATCTTGGGGATACAACTACATGATACGACCCTTGTTGGGATAGGGGAAGACCCGGGGTTCAATGCTTACAACAACGCACCAACAAAACCCTAACTACCGACCCTTTCGGCAACACCTGCGAAGAAAATGAAGTCTCACCCAAGGTAGAGGCAGAGGCGGTTACAAGACTCAGGTGTCTACAACCTTAGCTAGGACACAGCTCTGTGATTTCAACACTTAGCAAGCACTTAGCATAGGTCATTCATCAATATACATTCATTATTATACTTTGTATAAGGTACAAAGCATCACAACATTCACTTAGATCTAAGATTCCAGCACTTAGCAAGAGTAAAACAGATCAAATCCAGTAAATCGGCACTAAGCATATTCATATATATCATATCTAACATTCATTCACATATCAGAAGCACAAAGCAAGAATAGATCTATCCAATCTAATATAAGCACTTAAAAATACAAAACATCTAAGAATAAGCACAAATCATAACACACAGTATTTACGTGGTTCACCCCCACCCTGGGGCTACATCCACCAACTCTTCTTCTATATTAGATTAGTCAATCAGGTTACAACACAGAGCTTATCAATATCCTACTCTGCATAGAACAAGATATTTGTGTGCACCTCGCCAGATCCTCCTTCCCCGAGTAGATCTAGCACAGATCCTCCTAACAATCCATGCACTTATCAATTACAATACTTGCACTCATCTCTTTAATTTTATCACATAGATCAACTCTTATCACTAAGCTACTACTAACTTTTATTTTGAGCATCTTCTTATATAGCCTAGACTTCTACTTATACATTTACAAAAGTGGTCCTAAGCATGGGTAAACCCACGGGCCAACATCCCAATCCCATTACATTATCCCCAAAACCCAAAAAGGACCCAAAGTGGGTTGAGATCCTGTGATCTCTGCTTCATCCTATGCTCTTCCTTCAATAGGGCGTCGAAGTTCCAAAAACAGTCAAATATGACCAAGTATCTGCCAAAACTTGGTCAAGGGAACAACCCTTCAATATTCATGGAGAAAATATAGACCTCTTTATTGTCCAAAATTTCCATGTGGGATCTAAACATAGAAACAATTCAAAACAAACCACTAGGATATTAATTCCATATTATGGACTGTCATATTACATGGATAAGGCTAGCAGAATATAATCCTAGCATGTCAACATATGGTCTAAATTCGAATATGTAAACACATCGTCTCCAATTGGAAAGTGGAAAAGAACTGAATAGAAGTCATCTTATGTATATAGATGGGTGTGAATGCACACACAAAAATATCGCAGGTTTTATAAATAGTAGTAAGGGAAGGGACCCTAATGTAAGACCAAATTGTCAATTTATTGTAGTTATAAATGATAAAGATGGAGATATGGAAAGAGAGGTTGATAGATTGATAATGGTTAAGGCTATTATGGACCTTACCATTGGGGATGGGTTATTTATTAATTACCCCTTCTTAAAACACACTCCTGCATGAAATAAAATGGGAGCAAGGTCTCCCTAAGGATTTTTGCAAGGGCAGAAAACCAAAGAATAATCAATGAGTGTGGATTGGCATTTTATAAACTATGTTGTCAAAATTATGTTTTATTTTAAATTATTGTAAAAAATAAGTTGTCTATAAAATAATGTCGTGTTATTCAATTGACTTATATATGTTCATACATTCTATATCCTTATTGGTTAAGACATGTTTGATTATATTTCTTTGAAATTGATACAATTATGATTTATCCAATTATTTCCAAACATTAAATAATGTTTGTGTTTGCTGATAGGTAGAAGATATTGATGATACACCTACTAATACCCAAGATCAAACTGGGTTATTAATATTTGGACGGGATCATCTAAACCATCCTTTAAACCATAATAGGGTGAAAAGAGCAACAATGAAGAAAATACTACCAATTGATAAATTTGAAGAGTTTATGAGATTAGCATACATTGATGACATGCCACATAGATTTAATGATGATGATGATAGTGAAAATGAAATGCATGAAGAAGGATTGAATGAAATGATTACAAGTTTATTTGGGGATGGAAACAATGATGACGATAATGCTCATATGGTTGGTAGTAATGATGATAGCAGGGGTAGTTACCACTAACATAATCTTGATGATAACAACCTAAAAGACTCAATCAAGCAAGCTGCAAAGACACCCGTGGTCAGATCAAGTGCAAGTAGAACCTAAAAACTTGCATCCAAATTGATATTATTAGAAATCAAGTCACTATTTGGTTGGTCAGACAAAGGATTCACTACCCTACTGAAGTGAGTTGAAATGTATTTCTTACTTTGCATTGTCAATTGGTGTATGCAATTCATAAAAATTCATCGACTTCATTTATATTTATTTAATGGGATGTTATAAACCATATATTTCATATAAACAATCCTAATATAGATTGAGACATCAAACATGTTCATCATAAGTGAAACATTCAATTGATTTAATCTCTAGAAATCTTACAGGGCACTAAAAACTAAAATATTTCTTGAAGAGAATGTGTTTCCATCAATTTGCAGAGAAGCACGTTAGTTGTTGGTTGAGTTGGGGATTAAATATAAGAAAATTGATTCATGTAAAACTTATTTCATTTTATACAGAGATGAATATCAAAACAAGGTAGAATGCCATGTATGCAAAGAGAAGAGATCGCATATAGATGTAAAAGTTCCTACAGTTCCAAAGAAGGTTTTACGTCACATTCCAATTATACCTAGAATTCAATGAATGCTTCGTTGCAAGTCATTTGAACAATTTATGGAATGACATTCAAAGAATAGGAGTAAATATGGATTCATGCATTTCGGCTAACTCCAAAACAATGAAACGCATAGAGGAAAAATTGTCAAGTAAATTCAAAGATGAACCATGTAGTATTAGGTTTGGTCTAGCAATTGATGGACTGTGCCCATTCTCTTTCCTCAGCTCAAATTGTAGTGTTTGGCTAGTCAGATTGATAGTATACAATATTCCCCCATGGATGAGTGTTAGAAAGGAGCACCTTATGTTGACTCTCATTGTTCTAGGAAAACATCAAGTTCAAAATATGGATGTTTATATTGTGCCTTTTATTGATGAGATTCAATTACTATGGAAAGGCATAAGAATGTATGGCATATCACGTCCTCCATCAAATAGTTCCTTCATGTTGTATGGTGTGCTATGTTGGACTATTCATGATTTTCTAGGACTTGGTGTCTATTCTAGTAAGATAAAATATTTACGTATTCACACTCATAATTTATTTTCATCCCAACTTTCATACTATTATTATGATGTTATTAACATTACTTATTGAATTCCATGGATTCAAACAAAGGGGAAATTTTCATGTTCAAGATGTGTAAATCAATTTCAAGGGAGGTATTCTAAATATCTAAATAAATTTATTTACGCAAACAAAAAAATAATTCTACCAACAAATCATAAGTTTAGAAATCATCTGAAGAATCAACTTGATGGAAAAGTTGAAAATAGAGGCCTTCCCGTGATTATGGGTCCAGGTGATTGGCTTAAGAAGTATGAAGATGTTGAATTGAAAGCTTGGGAGGATTTTTTTGACCGGGGTGATTCAATTGAAGAACCAAAACAAGTTGTAGTTAATATGAGAGAAGGAATGAAAAGGAAATCCATATTTTATGAGATCCCTTACTGGAAGGATCTATTAATATATCACCTATTATATCCTATGCACATCTTCAAAAATTTCCCAAATTCTATATTTCGACATATATCAGAAAAAGAGAAGGACCTATTTTCTTAGAGGAGAGATATTTCTCTTTCGCGTACCAAAATTGATAGAAGACATTTGTGTCCAAACATGGAAAATGAAACATATGCCGAAGCTCCATGGATTTTGAGAAAAAAATAGATCTAGACCACCTAAAAAATGCCATTCGTTCAATAAGGACACCTATTGACTATGGGTCATAATTGGATAAATATTTTACAGTTGATGTGCATATCACAAGATTTTAAACACATGATTTTCAGAATTTTATGAAGGTATTATATATCAACATTTAAGTTTTACTGGTAACATTGATTAAGTACTAAATATATTTTGATATTATGTTGTGTGAGAAAATTTACTAATGACCTTTGATAAATGTGTTTGATAGCATATCATGCCATTGGAAATTAGGGGGGATTCATGTCTTACCATTGACTTAAGGAATTCCTTAAGTCGATTGTCATCATTTGTTGGCAGCAGGACGAAGTGGAAAGAAGGATGATCATGGAGAAACAAAGCATGCAGAAGATGAAGTAACAGCTGGAGGGAAACACAGCATGCGCACATGGGAGGAATACCTAACCTCGGTAGGGTTAGGTTTTTTTTAATACATTGTAAATGACTGAAGAGCCCGATAGATATAAATATAGATACATAGGTATAATGGAGGGTTCCAGTTTTTTTGTGTAAGGTTGGTTCTTAATTAGTTTGTCTCTGTATTGTTCATGCCGAATATGTATGAGTCAATGCGATATGTAATATTGTGATGAACTATTTTGTAAGATGTTGAGCTAAGAACAGAGGAGAGGAGGAATATCTGAGGATTAGATTGCAAGTTGAGGAGCCTGGTGCGATCTAGTTTGCCTCATATAGATCTTACCCATTTGAGGAGGAGTGTAAGTGCACGGCGTTGGAGATGCAGAACTACCATAATAAAAGATCCAAGAGGAAAATCTTTGTCGACGTATCCCATGAGGGGGTAAACCACGGTAATGTCTATGTAATGTGATGAATGCATGTATGTCTTTACTTTTCTTCAGCGGTTGATTTGTACGCTTAATGAATGAGTTACTATATTGTTATGGAATACGATTATGCTACTCAGGAAATAAACTGTGGTAGATAAGTGTGTGACCGTGAATAATAGTAGATTGCAATCACAATTCGCAGTGCATGGCTCTGATTAACAAACCCATATCTCATAGTAACTCAATCCTAGGTTGTAAACACCTGAATCTTATAGCCACCCATTTAAAGCTATCTCGGGTGAGACTGCACAGTGCATCCTGTGTACTATGTTGCCTTTTGGTTTACCAGGAGGGTTGATAGTTTATAGGCTCTATTGGAAACCTAAAAGACATGAACCCTGAGTCAATAACTCAGATGGTCAAGAAATAAGAGTAAGTAACAAATAACCAACAAATGGTTATGTTGTCACGTTAATAGGAACAAGAAAGGATTGAGTAGATGAGATAGATTGAGCACGAAGAGAAAAAAGAATAGAAGAGAGAAATGAGCCACTAGAAGGAAATGTTGACACTGTGGAACCCCACAAAAGAAGAAATTGAAGGTTGGTTGAGAACCAAAGAACTAGAGTTTGCACAAAAAGACAATAGAAACCCTAAGATCACAACTCGCAAATATATGGACAAATATGTATTTATTGATTTACACGAAGTCTTTTTCTATGATTTTCCTCATCTACTATAGGAGTGGATACTAAGGTTGAAGGATAACCATGCGACAAACCGGATTCGACAGCTAGATTGGACTCTAGTACATATTGAGCAGTTACAATAGGTGAACAACAAATTCCCCCATGCAGTAGAATCTTGACTTGATAGTATTGTGGTAGGCTTCGTCACAAAGTTTGCAGTCGACACAACGAAGTCATACATCACAGCAGAGCAAGAACTTCTATGTGGACCTCGAGGAAGGTACATTCAATCACTCTATACTTCTATTAAGATACTGCTATATAACAAAGGTGTAATGACAATGGAATCAGATAGCTAAACTTCCCTGCGTACATGGGGGAAGGGGGGGAAGCACTGACAGAGAGAGGATAAATGGAAGGAGGCAAGGACAAAGGCAAGCAGGAGGAGGAACCCTTGGACCCAATCATGATGGACGATGACCAGATCAAGTGGATCTTGGTGTCAACAGAAAAACGCATAGTAGAGTACCCTACCAATACAAAATGAATACCAAGAAGAGATTCGTAGCCATGAGGGAAGGCTTTGAGAGTGATGAGGAAGAGGTAGAGGATCTCTGGGATGTGGAGAAGATTGAGGAAATCCTACGTGCAACATATGAGAGGAAAACAAGAGGTCCAAGAATAGGAGGAGAAAGAATCCATACTATCCATATTAATACCAGTGTGGAACCCATAAATCCATGTGCAACTAATACACCAAAGAGAACACCACCGTTTATACAACCAAAGTTCGGAGGAAGTCCAACAGCAGGAAGTACATCTACACACGGAGCAACAACTAGAGGATCCAGTTCAAGGAGCACTAATCAACTATCTAAACCATGTAGAGGAGGTAGTAGTTCAGTATTCAGAATGGCAGGACACGATCCCACTATCCAATTACCAGAATTTTAGGGAGAAGAAGAAAAAGACCCTGAGAAGAATTTTTTCATTTGTTCAAAGATCTAGGAAGAAAAACAAATCACTAATGAATATACCAAACTCGTGCAGCTAGAAATTATGCTAAGAGACTGCGCACTAGACCAGTACATGAGTCTAGACATGAACGGTGCCCCAATAATGACAAGGACACTCACCAACATTAAGAAGCTATTGATTAACGAGTTCCAGAAGTTGAGCTCAGAGGATCAATACATGAATGAGATGATCGAAATCAGATAGAAACCAAGAGAATCTATATGGGAGATTGATCAGAGATTCAAGCGATTGAAGGGAAAGCTCAAATACCTTGTGACTGATATGCAGCATTATCCCCTGTTTGTCAACTCATTATTACCACATTTAAAATATCCTTTACGACAATAGAAGTTTTAGACGCAAGAAGAGGCTCTGCAGGAAGCCTTGCAACTGAAAGAGAACCAGTACGAACAGATGGACCCAACTATCAAAGAATTGGAGGATTTGAAGAATCTAACATTTCAGTTGAACCAGAATAAGAACAAGGGAAAACGAGAAGTCATTTAGTGCACCACATGCAGGACGGAAGGACACCACAAGAACGAATGCCCAACATTCGTGCAGTATATGGAAGCCGGTATGCCAAACCCATTACCATAGGGAGGACTCTGGTTTGAAATATGCAAGAAATTGGGTCACGACCCTTACCATTGCACAATGATGCATAAATACCAGACCTTCCTAAAGAGTTCATACTGAACCTTTTGCAAATCAGTGGGCCACGATGATAAATATTATAGAACCATGGAGATGATGTGGGAAAGAACATCATATGCATATAGGGTACAAGCCGAAATGATGACTAGGAAAGCAGCACCACAGTTCAATCAAGTCCCAACTCCATACAACACTGCGCAACCATAGTATAATACTATGCAGCAACCATACAATAATGTCCAGCCATAGTACAACCCGGCATAGCCCCAGTACAATACCACACATTACAATCAGGCACCACAGTATAATGCATCGAGAGGTGATCAAGCAGGCTAAGAAGGAGGAGGATGAGCCAGAGGATGTTTCAGATGAGGTAGAAGACCAGTCACATGTCAAAATTCTCAGCAGCCAGGACATTATGCATGGGAATGTCCACTTCCACCAACAACTTGTATGTATTTTTGTGCATCGGACCATGATACAGAGGAATGTCTAACACTACTAGTAAAGATTCAGGAAAAGAGGAACCAGAATAATCAGAATGTTCAGTGGATTTCAGTTGAAGCAAGGGATGATGGACGAAACATCAATATAGTCACTCGTGGAGGAACGAAAACAAGAAATGATGTAGTTCAATAGGAACCAGTGCATAACCAATGGCTAAAGAGGAACACTGAACCAAAAAATCAATTAGACACACAAAAGGAAAAGGAGATCTTTGAAGAAGCTCGGCCAAGAATTTCAGAAAGAGGACACAATGTTAACTTCAATTGCGTAGCCATTCAAGGAAGCCCCGGAATATGAGATGTCGCCCTCACTAGATCACACAAACGAAATGCAAACCATGGGGAAAGTAAGTACAATCAAAGGATTTTTTCAATCATGCGTGAAAGTATTATGTGATCCTTCATCTGTGAAAATACTGCAAAACATACTATAGAAATGTAGTAGTGAAATGGACGAAAAGCCAAAACAAAAAACCATTAACCACCTACACACAAGAAGAAGAACAAGTAGGGAATTTAGATTGAATGCTAACATTGGGGATTTTAACATGGGAGACATTATACTAGATCTAGGATCCTAAGTGAATGTATTACCAAAGAAGACATGGCAATGCAAGGGAGAGCCAACATTGGGATACTCAAATGTCCAATTGAAACTAGTAAACCAGCATAAGGTCCTACCAATAGGTAGACTGAAAGGAGTGACAATAGATCTTGATGGAGTATGCACTAAACCAGACTTCAAAGTCATTGAAATAGTAGACGATACAACACCTTACCCGACATTGCTTGGTCTGGATTGAGAATTTGACAACCAGGCCATAATCAATTTGAAAACCCAAAAAATATTATTTGAATCCGGAGAATACAGGGTCATAGCACCATTAGATCCATCCGAAGGGGAGAGGTTCATAGAACCCACTTGTCTAGACTTAGAGGAAATCGGTCGGTTGTACAGAACAAATATGCGCGACGAGGATTTTGTAAACCCAACTGCAGATGGGGTACTCAGTTGGTGGAACATTACTTCATGTGCAATAGAATCAGACACCAAGATAGAAAACTAGCAGTAGAGAGTACACGAAGTATACACGAGAAGATGTGAAAGAATAGACCGTGTAGTAAGGTGGGTAGGCACAGAAATCAGGGAACCACCAAGTTTCCATGGACTAAATGATTTGGAAACATTCTTGACACAATATGAAGACGAAGTATTACATAATTAGAGACTGTTAGCACTCGAAATAGCACTAAAGGCCACACCCGCAAGATGGTGGGGTGCACATAAAGACACAATCACAGACTGGTATCAATGTAAGCAATTACTACACATAAGGTTCGGCATAGAACAGGAAAAAAATAAACAACAGAAGTATGAAGGATAAGGGACACCAGAGGAACACTTGGAGAAGTGAAAAATGCAGTGGAAAATGACACCACCAGAGGAATGGCCCCATCACTTTATACATACTTTAGAAGGCATACTAGCGAACTGGTATACAGACCAGGAATTGTGCAAAGGAACTACGACATGGAGGACACTACAATAGAACTTCACAATCACTTTCTCATTCGGGCATGAGAATCCCAACATAGATGCATCCCTCAAACAAATTAGAGGAGTGATATTCATCAAAGAACTAGAAATATAATTTATCATAGAAGAGAAACATCAGAATAAAAAGAAAGTCAAGGAACTGTTGTCATGTTACCATGTACAGGAGGAAGCACCAGATGAAGAGAACCCGCTCGATATTCAGATTGATGATGTAAAAGGTGAAAGAGATGTGGAGGGACCACCCATAGAATTATAATTCATTTCCACGCCAATCAAGGTAAAGAAAGTTAACATCGGGACAACAGAACATCCCAAAATCGACATCATTGAAGATTATTGGGATGAGAAAACAATAGAAAGCATCACAGAGTTGTTGCACGAATATAGTGACCTTTTTCCCGCAACATTCACAAAGATTTAGGGTATAGCCGGAGAACTAAGATAAATGAAGATACCAATTAGACTTGATGCGATACCTACCAGACAACGACCTTATAGACTAAACCCCGTATATAAACAAAAATTTAAAGACGAAATTGATAGGATGCTCGAAGCCAACATCATCAAACCAGTTGAGGAGTTAGAATGGATAAGTCTGATAGTAGTGCAGGACAACAAACATGGAAGAGGAATCTAGATATGCGTTGACTTGAGGAATTTGAACGATGCATGCCTACACAACCCATTCCCTACACTGTTCATAGATGAAGTGTTAGAGAACATGGGAGGACATGAATCTTACTCATTCACTGATGGATTCTTGGGCTACCATCATATTAAGATAGCACAGGAAGATCGACATACGACCACATTTGCGACAGAATGGGGATCTTATTAGTACACATTCATGTCATTTGGACTAAAGAATGCACCAACAATATTTTCCAGAGTGGTCATCGCAGCATTTAAGGAATTCATCCATCAGTGTCTTGAAGTATACCTGGATGACTGGACAGTATATAGCCTGTTGAAAAACCATGTGGAAGTTTTACGACTAATGTTAGAACGATGCAGACAGTGCCATGTATCACTGAACATCAAGAAATGCATATTTGGGACACAGTTTGGGATACTATTGGGCCATATAGTATGTAAACAAGGCTTATTAGTAGATCCGACAAAGATCACAGTCATTTTTAACTTACCAGCACCAAAAATAGTTCGCCAGCGACGAGCGACATTAGGACACACAGGATACTATAGGAAATTCATCAAAGGATATGCGCAGGTCACAGAACCAATGGAAAATTTGTTAAGAAAGGATACAAAGTATCAAAGGAACGATGAGTGTCAACACGGTCTGGATACCCTAAAGGAAAAGATAGTCACCGCACATATATTAGTATTTCCAAACTGGGAAAAGACATTCCATGTGCATGTAGATGCTTCGGCCATAACACTTGGAGCTATCTTAGCACATCCAGGAGCGGGAGACTTGGATCACCCGATAGTGTTTGCAAGCAGTAAGTTATCAGACTCGAAACATAATTATAACACAACAGAAAGGGAAGGCCTAGCCATGGTTTATGCACTGCAGAAGTTCCGAGATTACCTGTTGGGAAAACACTTTCATATGTTCACAGATCACTCAGCCCCAAAATACCTAATCAACAAGCCAGTGTTGGTGGGGATAATGTTTTGATGGTTACTATTATTTCAATAATTCAACTTTGAAGTAATAGTTAAACCAGGAAAACTGAATGCAAGACCTGACCACCTATCAAGGGTCACAAATGAAGAAGAACCTACGAATTTAGAAGACAACTTTTCGGATGCACAGTTATTCTCAGTACATATTGTTGACGATTACTTCACAAAGATCATCCAGTACTTGAGCACAAGTACTGTGCCGCACGAATACAACATCGTGTAGAAGAACTTAGTATTTTGCACGACCTACTATCATCTGATTGCAATTCATTTATACAAGATGGACACAAATAGAATTTTGCGAAGGTACATGTTAGAGCACGAACGACCAAGAATTTTAGCATAATCCCACAAGGGAATGGCAGGAGGGCATTATGCAGGAAAAGATACCATGCATAAGGTACTACGCACAGGACTATGGTGGCCAACAATTCACAGAGACTCGAAAGAGTATTGTCAGAGATGCGATGTCTGTCAAAGGGTAGACAAACCCAATAGAAGAGATGAGATGCCACTACAACCACAAGTAACACTACAATCATTTGACAAATGGGAAATCGACTTTGTGGGACCAATTAACCCACCAGCCAAAAGAACAGGGGCAAGGTACATTATCACCACAACGGAATATCTACCAAGTTAGGTGAAAGTTGCACCAGTAAAATATTGTAGTGCAGAGACATCATCACACTTTTTGTTTGAACAAGTAATCATGAGATTTGGGTGTCCAAGATTCTTGATGAGCAACCAAGGCACACACTTCATAAACAAAACCATCCTCACAATGAATGAATAATTTGAATTCCATCACCAGAAAAACACACTGTATCATCCACAGGCAAATGGCACAGTAGAAGCCTTCAATAAAATTATGGAGAACGCACTAACAAAGATATGCAACGTCAACAGAGACGACTGGGACCTCAAGGTACCAACAGTATTATGGGCATACATAAATACATGCAAAAATTTGACAGTACACACACCATTCAAACTGGTTTATGGCCAAGAAGTAGTAATGCCATTAGAATTTTTAGTACCCAGCTTGCGCATAGCAGCTATCACACAAATGACAGAACGAGGCGCAGTGAAAGAAAGACTGAATCAGTTATTGAACATGGAGGAAGACCGAATCCTATCAGGATTCCATCAACAAGTGCAGAAAGAAAGAGACAAAGCTTGGAATGATCAACACATCAAGAAGAAAACGTTCAAGGAAAGATATCTAGTATTAATGTATAACAACAAATCATTTTAGCACCCAGGAAAGCTTAGAATGCATTGGTTAGGAACATATGAATTAAAATCTATCATAGATGGAGGACCTATACAGTTAAGAGATTTAGTAGGTGCAGACCTCAGATGAATGATCAATAGGAGTCGAATGAAACTGTATAAGGACAGTCGACCACCCACCACGCAGTAAAAAAAAAATGGGAAAAAGATAAAAAAGGAAACAAAACTAAAGAAGGCATAGTACGCCAGAAATAGGAAGGCCAAATGCAGTTGGAAAAACAAATTTGGCAAAGGAATGAACAACGGTTACATACAAAGGGAAAACAAGTGGGAAACAGAAAGTCGACAAAAGAAGGATGACAGGACAGCACTAGGCGGAATTAAAGGACGACAAGGACCGATGGAACATCACATTAATCATGTCAACTAGAGACGAAAAAGTAAGTGTAATGACAAGTACGAAATCTCTGCAGATGCATTGAACCCACAGTTATGGTACATTAAATGCATAATGAAGGAAGTGTCCTCAACAATCTTCATGAAAATCCCATACAACATGCGAGAATGGGAGAAACTAGTCTATTCACGAAAGGAGAACAGAGAGAGAGAGAGAAATAGTAGCCAAAACGAACAGAGAGACTATAGATCTCACAGAAGTTATTTGAAATCAACAAACATTCGCCAATCACCACTATGGCACCACCGAAGCTAGCAGAAGCAAGCCAGACTACCAGGCCGACTAGGGTGCAAACTAGGTCATGAGGACCATTGAAGAAAATGACCAGCAGCAGTCGAAGATTGTTGATATCAATGAAATCCCATCCCCAGAGACGATACCGACGAACTCTAATCCAATTGTGGAAGAAATTCAGAAACCACAAGCATAGGCCATGAAAGTGGATATGCCAGTAGTGGCACAGGAGCCTCATAACAAGAAAGAGGAAACCCAAAAGGAAGTGCAAACAGAAAGCACCGAAGCAGCCCTGGAAGCTAATGGAATGGCACAGAATCTGGAAGCAGCAGTGCAACCAGACAAGTCTCAAATGGCCCTCTTAGGTCAACCAGTAGGGGAGATCATTGAATATGCCTCAACTTGGCCAGAATGGCTTACGGGGGAACAACTGGAAGTTGTTGGAACTTCGACCCAGCCACCATAGTAGGAAGACAAAGTACAATTACGAGCTCACCCCGTAAGAAGCCTGCAACATAAATTGTTCTACCATGCATACCAGCTGAAGTACATGTAGAACCAAAGGTATTGGGTCACACTGAGAAGCTCAAATATTCATACCATGATATATCAGATGAAACCAAGTTCCCAGAACTTTCATGGAGGGTATTTATAGAGACCATAGGCACAAACCGAATGGGAGAAGAGATTACCCGGCCATACCAGTGAGCAACAGGGTTGGACAAAACAGGAATATTAGGTCTGTTGACCCTACCACATTTTGGAAGAGGCAAGTACATGATATCCTACATCAAACAGTTGTTAGCAGTCACACATGGAGGGGACATATGGTTGGAAAAACCCATCCCCATAACTGTTGAGCGTATCCCACAAGTCACAAGGTTACCAACTCGGGGTATGAATCCCACGTTGATTCTGGATGACAAATCCAAGGAGAAAATGTTGGCAAAGGAAATGAATAAAAAGTATGGCACCTCTAGGGGAACGAGAGGCATCATGATCAAATGAATCAACAACATAGGTACACAATTAGGCACAAAGATATTAGCCTGCAAATTGCTAAGAAAATGTTGCAAAGTCAAATTACCAGCGGGAGTAATTGTAGTTGCACCTCAGTGTGCTGAAGGCACCTCAATGAGTTGGGCGCCATATTTATTGAACTTATTTCAAGAGGACTGTAAGGATGGACAGGACCTAGGCACAAAGTTCCATTACTCATGGCTCATCACCTTAATAGCCTTCATGGGATGGCGGGAACCAGGGTATGTAATGTGTTGTACCAGACCATAGATAGTGAGAGATAGATACCTACTACTGAGATCTGGGCCACAGGCTAGGCATAAGAGGGAGAATGGAGTCATATTTGAAGCATACCTATGCAACATACATGAAGCTATTAGTCGACCATGGAGAATAACACCGGAGGCTATCGTGCAATATGCAGACATCACCAACTTTCGGGCCACACAACAAAAAATGTGGATACAACCAAGGTAGGATCTAGATAAACAATGGCTACAAATGTGCTACTACATCACAGAGAGTGATATCGACATGGTCATTAGCAAATGGCCCGATGAATGGAGAATCTCATCCATTACCCGGGAATTCCTAGAACGAACAGCAGAAGGAGAGGTAGAGCAAGCGGAAAAGCAACCCCTAGAAATCCAAGTGCCCAAGAAACCAATAGCAAGGCAAGGCAGGCTGACTCAGGTAGACGAAGGGTCAAACAATACAAGAACCTAGAAGGGGAAGAAAGAGACTACACTGCCCCAAATCCCAATACACAAGAATCAAGGGGAGCTAAGAGATCAATAGCATATATAGGAGGCATGCACAAGAAAGCAAAGGCACAACGAACATCACCTGACTATATGATCATGGAGGATGATGGGGAAATGATCGCTAGAATGGTCCAAGATTGTCTAGCAGAGGACTTTGATCATGAAACACATCACAGGGATAAACTGGAAAAAGAACTGGCAGAGATGGGGCAGTTCCTCAAGAAACTCAAGGAAGTACAGATAGCAAGAAACAAAAGAGGCATAGAACCATCAACACCATAGACCAACAAGAGAGTGGAGGTAGAATAATGAGACCCAATCCACTCAATGCCACATGAAAACGAAACGATTTACATCACACCTAATATGTTGCACATGGATGAAATCATGGAGCAGACACCCCTGAAGGATTTAAACCACATCCAATTGGTATTGATGTGGATGCCATCAAGGGAACTTTACAAGTGACAGGTGAGTGTTGACCATGAGGTACAATCTCATGCACACAGAAAAGTATTCAAGCTACAACAAGTAACAAAGAAGCAGGAGGCTTTGGACAAATATTGCGTGCAGACCAAGCTCGAAACTCAGGAGGAAAAATAATGCAGGAACGAACTGGAACAAAGAGTGGGAGGAATTTTTGAGAAACTTCCAAACATCGCGCAAGGAAACGAACTCCCCGTAGCAGAAAATATCGATCAGATTGAGCAAGCCATCGAGAAATATAAAAAGGAGCTTGAGACTCTCCAAGAGCAGCTTACACCAACCACTCCACCAACAATGAAGGAGAAAAGAAAGTAGGAAGCAACAATGCAGTTGCAGGAGATAGAGAAACATGTTAGCACATCAACTAACTTGTTCGACAAAGCAACACAGCTTTGGACAAGGTTGGAGGAGGATCCACAGGTCCAATGTTGGGACAAGGAAGAGGAAAGGATCAATGCAGTGATCCAAGAGCTCAAGTAGAGGCAGAAGACCATACGAATCCCATAACGATTCAAAGGGATGCAAGGGATTAAGAAGATGCAAGAAGAACTTATCATTGTGCAAATGTAGAAATAGGAGCACTAGGCTCAAATAAAGTCATTGCAAGAACGGGTAGTAGAAGGAGATAAAACATAGATAACACATACCCAGGCAGAATGTGTGGGATTGTTGAGCAATGAAGTGGAAACTCAAGTAGTGGACACCATCAAAGATAATACCACACAAACACTGACAAAAGCAGTCGAACTCAAGGAAAAGTTCCACATGATCACCAAGGAGATCGAGGAAGCTCAGAAGGATTAGGTGACTCGAGATGAGTCACATTTTAATGCTGGGGGATTGTTGGCAGCAGGCCAAAGTGGAAAGAAGGATGGTCGTGGGGAAAGAAAGCGTGCAGAAACTAAAGTAACAGCTGGAGGGAAACACAACACACACGCATGAAAGAAAGCATGTCCAAGGGAAGCGACATATGGGAGGAAGAACAACACGCGTGCATGGGAGGAAGACCTAACATTGGTAGGGTTAGGATTTTTGTAATACATTGTAAACAGTTGAAGAGCCCAATAGATATAAATATAGATACATAGGTATAATGGAGGGTTTCAGTTTTGTTGTGTAAGGTTGGTTCTTAATTAATTTTTCTATGTATTGTTCATGTCGAATATGTACGAGTCGATGTGATATGTAATATTTTGATGAACTATTTTGTAATTTGTTGAGCTAAGAACAAAGAAGAGGAGGAAGATCTGAGGATCAGATCATAGGATGAGGATCCTGATGTGATCTAGTTCGCCTCATATAGATCTTACCCATCTGAGGAGGAGTGTAAGCGTGTGGCACTGGAGATGCAGAACTACCATAAGAAAAGAGACAAGAGCCAAATCTTTTTGGATGTATCCCAGGAGGGGGTGATCCATGGTAATATCTGTGTAATGTGATGAATGCATGTATGTCTTTACTTTTCTTCAACAGTTGATTTGTACACTTAATGAATGAGTTAATATATTTTTATGGAATACAATTGTGTTGCTCTGGAAATAAACTATGGTAGATAAGTGAGTGACCATGAATAACAATAGATTGCAATCACAATCCGTAGTGCATGGTACTGAATAACAAACCCATATCTCATACTCAATCCTAGGTTGTAAACACCTGAGTCTTACAATCACCCATTTAAAGTTATCTCCTGTGAGACTTCTTAGTGCATCCTGTGTACTATGTTGCCTTCTGGTTTACCAGGAGGGCCGATAGTTTTAGAGGCTTTGTTGGAAACCCGAAAGACATGAACCTTGGGTCAATAACTCAGATGGTCAATAAAGAAGAGTAAGTAACAGATAACCAACAACATTTACAAGGTATGTGGTATGAACTGTTTATGTGTGAGAGACATAGAGATATTATATTCCATTTTAATTTTTCACTAAAGGTTCATACTAATTTACTATTCTTATATTAGGTGGGTGACCTCCAAGGAGATCCACAAATGTGAAGTACCAAAATGGAAGAAGGAAATTGGAGAAATTGTATGTGTATTTTAGAGGACCTTCCTACAAGTTGTGTGGACTTACAAGTCCATTTACTTGTACACCTACTCAATGACATTGAATTGGCGGGTGTTGTATCAACGAGGTGGATGTTTTTCTTTATGAGTTATATGAAAAAACTAAAAAGATATGTTCGAAAAAAGTCACATCTAGAGGGTTGTATGGCTGAAGGGTATCTATTGAATGAAGCATTTTTTTTCCTATGTGAATTCATTGGTAAGGATTTTGAATATGGGCCACACTTCTATGATGAAGAATAAGCATCAGATATTATTTATGGATAAAAACCACAATCTAATGGTGTTCACGTAGAAATTAGTAAGTAAATTCATGATCATTGTGGTTGCTTTCCTTACAATCATTAATTTTCTTTGTAATTTATTTGTCAAATTAACAACATAACATTTGGAGTTTGAAATAAACATGTTGGCATGTAATAGGTGTAGACGAAAGTGTTATACTCAACAAGTTCATTCTGTACCACATGGAATTTATGAAAAAATGGATTGATTTTTATGATAAAAAGAGAGAATAAGTGTTAGAAGCAAGGAGACATTTTAAGAGATCCAACCCAAGGAATACTCCACTTCCCAGTGATTTGCTTGGGGGATGGGGTAAATATTGCACACTAGAATGGGTTACTAAACAAATTCAAAATCAAATAGAATATGCAAGTATAGATTCAAACATAATAGAAGATGAAATCAACATGTGTAGAGGATGTTAATGAAAGGTACATTTGGAATTTTACAAAATGTTGTTTCCTTACAGTTTTGACACTATTAACTATTTTAATATTCATCATTATATTTTTTTTCACTGAAATAAATGGTCTTTCACAAGCGAGAAAATATCCTGCAATGTGGGAATATGGATGACATTATCGTGTAGAAAGTGTAGATGTAAAGAGACAATCCTTTGATTGTGGCATCATGGTTGATTTCAAGAAATCGAGTCAAGCAAGCTAAAAATATAAGGATATTATTGAAGGGAATCTACAATATGTTGGGAAAATCCAATAAATTATTGAGTTGGATTACCACTCTTTTAAATGTTGTATTTTTAAGTGTAGATGGTATGAAGCATTCGAGAGGAACGAATACATGATACCCATAGAGGATTTTTTTTTTATAGATTCCTCGAGGTTCCTACTGGAGGATAAGGAGCCTTATGTTCTACAAATTCATTGTGAGAAGGTATTTCTTTAACTCAAATAAGAAGCAGTAGTGATTTTTAGTGCTAGAAGTTAACTCTTTATTACTAAAGAGTTAAGCCTAGCACAAATTAATTTAATGGTTTTAGGAAAACTTAGAGAGTGGTAGGATCAACATGACGACAATGAGATGACTTTAAATCAACAGTTGTCCTTTGGGCATGGATTTCATTAAATACAAATAACCCTATCTCAACATTCTATGGGAAGCAGGTCAAGCTAACAAAACGTATATCAGCTCCAAGGCTATAGAGAAATGGAATGAGGAAATGAAGAAAACAAAACTACAAGTTAATCAAAAACCACCTTGATCCTTGATACACTTAGAGGGAAGAATACTCAACATTTAGAAACCCTTTCTAACTATGAATATAAATCTCAAATGTCATCAGTGGTGAAAACTACATTATATCCTATACTACAGTCTTCTCAGCATTGAATTGCATACATATATCCTATAGCAGCAAAACATATTTAAGCAGCTGAAAAAGAAAGAAATGATGAACTGAGGATAGGGAAAAAACAAACTGATCATAAACTTTCTTATCAGTTGAAATCTTTACATATAAGTCTTGCATAAGGTTTTTCACCCTCTGCAACTCTCTCTCTCTCAGTCCCTTAGACTGAATCCCCCCCTTTACATATGATTTTCCATGAGGTTTATAGATCTATGAGATGTCAACTATTTTCTCAAAGTTTGGATCTGATCTACTCAAAATAGACATATATGACACCTACTAGGGTCGAATTTTCACTTAGTCATATCAATAAGATTACAAAAAATCCGGAAAATTAGTCCCATACCTAAAATCTAGGGTTTGACATTTAAATCATTAAATACATTCAAATAAAATAAAATATTTGAGGATATTTAGAAAAAATATCCTCCTTGAACATCCATGTGTCTTCCTGACTTTAAACCTCCATGTGGAATGTGTGGAATCAAACTAAGGGATGAATGCCCCATTTCACATCATATGGCGGATTTCTGAAAATAGGGATACAAAATCACTTCATATCTCCCAAACCATAATAGTCGTGTAAAAAATGAGAGATTTTTTTAGATTATGTCATTATTGATAAAATCCTCTTTCAGTTTTTAAAGATACATCTTCATATCCTCCTAATCCGTGCCCAAAGATTATGACTAAAACAGGAAATTCCAGAATTTTCAAATCTAAAAAATGAGTTGTAAATATATGCTTGTATCTCCCAAACCATGACACATGTGTAAAACATGAGAGAGGTTTTTTGATATGAGATTGTTCATGAGAAAAACCTCTTCCTGTTTTTCAAAATACCTCTCCATCGCCTCATAATTTGTTCCCAAAGTTGATGACTAAAACATGAAATTCTAGAATTTTCAAATATGAAAAATGAGTTGTAAATATTTGCTTGTATCTCCCAAAAAGTGACACATGTGTAAATACCGAGAGAGTGTTTTGTATATGAGATCATTCTTGATAAAATCCTCTTTTGGTTTTCAGAAATTCCTCCATGTTTGGTCAGAGACTGAGTTTTAACTTGACTACAAAAAAAAGACATTTCCAGAAAATCCCCTATTTTCAACAGTCTCTTTCCTCCTTTTTCATACAATATTGTTCCAAAAATCTTTTTTTTATGATCAAAAATGGTGTATGAAGGCTGCAAAATGTTTAAATGCATCCCTTATAATCACAAAACCATCTCCAAACCCCAAAACTATGTCATTTTCTTGAAAATAGACTGTTGCGAGAACTTCCTGTAGCGCCTATTTCAAAACTTCAATTTCAAGCTTCAAAACCTCTCATAAGACCTAATAATAACCAAATCGATATAGGAAGGCATTATTTTGAGTATATAGAAAAAATATGAATCTTTAAGACCAAAATTTGGCCATGCAAATATCAGAGCTAACATTAGCTCCACAGGGGATGGCATGCTCCATGTTAGCTGCCAAGAAGTTTTGTAGACATGTGTCTAATACTGAGAACATCCCTTCAAATTTATTCAAACTGAAAATTGAAAGAACTTCTAAAAAAACCAAACTAAAATATAAACTAACAAACTGAACAAGCTTCCAATGTCTCCATTGGGCGATGGAGTCATTCTCCTAGTCCTTCCAAATTTCTGCAACGTATAACCTATTCGTGCCAATATACAAACTCATCTACTAGGAAACTGAGAAACAATCATATGTTGAGAACTGTGGTATGTTCATGATTTAAGAGCAGCTCTGCTTCTTTATTTCACATTATAAACTAATTAAAATCTGAAAGACATTCTGCAAACTAAAGCAAATGCTCATGAATTGAGCTTCTTTATGTACACCCCTACACTAGCTGGATCAGTTGTTACTATGCTTAAGTATAAACAAACTTCCATACAAGCCATTCAAATAACTGGATCATAAACTGAAAATGCTTCCCTCTTTAAGCACGCACACACACACACACACACACACACACACACACACACACATATATATATATAGCTAAAAAAACTGAATAATAGAACACGAAATAAACTATCAGTTCATTCTTATAGCTATGAAAATCTACCTTTATAAAGTGAAAGAGATAAGAATGATGACTCCAATGCAAATCCAAGAATCTAGCCATGAGGTCATCAAAATCATCCGAGAATACCTCTTTTTGTTTTTCAAAAGAAATGGACTGCAAGTTGATGTCATGCTAATCAT
>SNQJ01S0154446.1:22608-37012 GCA_010110895.2 Picea sitchensis
AAAATATAAGGATATTATTGAAGGGAATCTACAATATGTTGGGAAAATCCAATAAATTATTGAGTTGGATTACCACTCTTTTAAATGTTGTATTTTTAAGTGTAGATGGTATGAAGCATTCGAGAGGAACGAATACATGATACCCATAGAGGATTTTTTTTTTATAGATTCCTCGAGGTTCCTACTGGAGGATAAGGAGCCTTATGTTCTACAAATTCATTGTGAGAAGGTATTTCTTTAACTCAAATAAGAAGCAGTAGTGATTTTTAGTGCTAGAAGTTAACTCTTTATTACTAAAGAGTTAAGCCTAGCACAAATTAATTTAATGGTTTTAGGAAAACTTAGAGAGTGGTAGGATCAACATGACGACAATGAGATGACTTTAAATCAACAGTTGTCCTTTGGGCATGGATTTCATTAAATACAAATAACCCTATCTCAACATTCTATGGGAAGCAGGTCAAGCTAACAAAACGTATATCAGCTCCAAGGCTATAGAGAAATGGAATGAGGAAATGAAGAAAACAAAACTACAAGTTAATCAAAAACCACCTTGATCCTTGATACACTTAGAGGGAAGAATACTCAACATTTAGAAACCCTTTCTAACTATGAATATAAATCTCAAATGTCATCAGTGGTGAAAACTACATTATATCCTATACTACAGTCTTCTCAGCATTGAATTGCATACATATATCCTATAGCAGCAAAACATATTTAAGCAGCTGAAAAAGAAAGAAATGATGAACTGAGGATAGGGAAAAAACAAACTGATCATAAACTTTCTTATCAGTTGAAATCTTTACATATAAGTCTTGCATAAGGTTTTTCACCCTCTGCAACTCTCTCTCTCTCAGTCCCTTAGACTGAATCCCCCCCTTTACATATGATTTTCCATGAGGTTTATAGATCTATGAGATGTCAACTATTTTCTCAAAGTTTGGATCTGATCTACTCAAAATAGACATATATGACACCTACTAGGGTCGAATTTTCACTTAGTCATATCAATAAGATTACAAAAAATCCGGAAAATTAGTCCCATACCTAAAATCTAGGGTTTGACATTTAAATCATTAAATACATTCAAATAAAATAAAATATTTGAGGATATTTAGAAAAAATATCCTCCTTGAACATCCATGTGTCTTCCTGACTTTAAACCTCCATGTGGAATGTGTGGAATCAAACTAAGGGATGAATGCCCCATTTCACATCATATGGCGGATTTCTGAAAATAGGGATACAAAATCACTTCATATCTCCCAAACCATAATAGTCGTGTAAAAAATGAGAGATTTTTTTAGATTATGTCATTATTGATAAAATCCTCTTTCAGTTTTTAAAGATACATCTTCATATCCTCCTAATCCGTGCCCAAAGATTATGACTAAAACAGGAAATTCCAGAATTTTCAAATCTAAAAAATGAGTTGTAAATATATGCTTGTATCTCCCAAACCATGACACATGTGTAAAACATGAGAGAGGTTTTTTGATATGAGATTGTTCATGAGAAAAACCTCTTCCTGTTTTTCAAAATACCTCTCCATCGCCTCATAATTTGTTCCCAAAGTTGATGACTAAAACATGAAATTCTAGAATTTTCAAATATGAAAAATGAGTTGTAAATATTTGCTTGTATCTCCCAAAAAGTGACACATGTGTAAATACCGAGAGAGTGTTTTGTATATGAGATCATTCTTGATAAAATCCTCTTTTGGTTTTCAGAAATTCCTCCATGTTTGGTCAGAGACTGAGTTTTAACTTGACTACAAAAAAAAGACATTTCCAGAAAATCCCCTATTTTCAACAGTCTCTTTCCTCCTTTTTCATACAATATTGTTCCAAAAATCTTTTTTTTATGATCAAAAATGGTGTATGAAGGCTGCAAAATGTTTAAATGCATCCCTTATAATCACAAAACCATCTCCAAACCCCAAAACTATGTCATTTTCTTGAAAATAGACTGTTGCGAGAACTTCCTGTAGCGCCTATTTCAAAACTTCAATTTCAAGCTTCAAAACCTCTCATAAGACCTAATAATAACCAAATCGATATAGGAAGGCATTATTTTGAGTATATAGAAAAAATATGAATCTTTAAGACCAAAATTTGGCCATGCAAATATCAGAGCTAACATTAGCTCCACAGGGGATGGCATGCTCCATGTTAGCTGCCAAGAAGTTTTGTAGACATGTGTCTAATACTGAGAACATCCCTTCAAATTTATTCAAACTGAAAATTGAAAGAACTTCTAAAAAAACCAAACTAAAATATAAACTAACAAACTGAACAAGCTTCCAATGTCTCCATTGGGCGATGGAGTCATTCTCCTAGTCCTTCCAAATTTCTGCAACGTATAACCTATTCGTGCCAATATACAAACTCATCTACTAGGAAACTGAGAAACAATCATATGTTGAGAACTGTGGTATGTTCATGATTTAAGAGCAGCTCTGCTTCTTTATTTCACATTATAAACTAATTAAAATCTGAAAGACATTCTGCAAACTAAAGCAAATGCTCATGAATTGAGCTTCTTTATGTACACCCCTACACTAGCTGGATCAGTTGTTACTATGCTTAAGTATAAACAAACTTCCATACAAGCCATTCAAATAACTGGATCATAAACTGAAAATGCTTCCCTCTTTAAGCACGCACACACACACACACACACACACACACACACACACACACATATATATATATAGCTAAAAAAACTGAATAATAGAACACGAAATAAACTATCAGTTCATTCTTATAGCTATGAAAATCTACCTTTATAAAGTGAAAGAGATAAGAATGATGACTCCAATGCAAATCCAAGAATCTAGCCATGAGGTCATCAAAATCATCCGAGAATACCTCTTTTTGTTTTTCAAAAGAAATGGACTGCAAGTTGATGTCATGCTAATCATACATATGATATTTGTTGCAAATTCAGGTTCAAAAATGAAGGATGCAGGCTTGTTGATCCCTCGTGATAGTTTCTCAATGGTTGGTGATGAATAGGAGATTAATTTCCCTTGTATTTCCTTAATATTCTCCTTATCCAAAAAAACACAAAGCTGTTGCAATATCTTTCCATTGTCTTTCAAAATTTCTAGTGCAATTTGACAAGAAGAAAATTGATTTTCGTGATTTATAATTGGAGCAGACATATCTTCATATTCATAGCAATCAGAAAAATTTACAGCGGAAATTTGATTATTTTCCTCTATTTCAATTTCCTGGGAAAGCACATGATTTTGATAACCATGAGAAACCTGTTGGGAATCATGCAGAACAATTTCTTCTTTAACCATTTCTTGATTACAAACATCCTGAACTTCAACCCCATACGACATTCCTCAAAAAGAATGTCAACAGAGTATCTTTGTTTAAATGCAGCATAAAAATCCTTCAGTGGATGAATGCTAGCAGCAGGGAGGGATTGACACCATTCACGAGCATGTTCTTCAAAATAAAATCTTAACATCTTGATTAAGACATCCTCGTGGACAAAATCATGTATAAGCATGCATTTATGAAAATTTAATAAGTGTTCACCAAGATGATCATTCTTTCTTCTTTTGAATCTGGTAAGATAGTCATCCCATTCATCTATAGTAGGCACTAGATGTGGGAAACCAACTATGTTTGAGAAATCACAAAATGCATACCTCTAAGCAAGAATATCATCCATTTCAAACCAGTGAAGTCACCAATATATTCATCTATCATGAAGTGGAGTTGCCAGGTGAATGATATGTAGTCTGATATATGTTCACTTCTTGTTCACCATCAATAAGAGAATCCAATCGATGTCGTTCTCCCAGGGAAGATTACTTCATTTCCATCCCTGGCAATGGTGCAAAAATATGTTAGTGCTAGAAGTCAACTCAAGACTTATATTGAGTGAAGCCTAGCATATCTTGTTTCAAAATGTTCAATAAGTTTATGAAGGTGGAAAGATCACACATTTGATTTCAATGAGGCTTATTATTTGAGCTATTTAAACCACTTTCCTATGTGCAGCAAACGAAGTAAATAAAACCTTTGATCAGTGAAATAAGATAAGTGATATGGTATGCAAGAATTGTGGGGAAAAAAATGATAAATTCACCAAAGAGAAACATGTTCTTTAATGCCTTTACTCAGTAGAAGAATGAATCATTACTCAGAAACCCTTTCCAAATAAGATTCAAAGGGCTTAAACATTTATGTGGAAAAGATTGCAATATATCCTATAAAGAAACCTTCTCAACACAAATTTGCAGTCATGTATCATAAAACAGAAAAATATGTTCAATATGAAGTAAAATAGATGATAAACAAAGAATAGAAACACACCAACCATTGGCTTCATAAGAAACGGATACATTTACATAAGAAAATATAATCAAAAATTACCTCTTGAAAGTTTTACAATGAAAGCCAAAATAGGGATCTCCCCTCTCTCTCACTCTTTCCAATCCTCTCTTTTATAAATATGTTACATTATTCTCAAGATCCAAGAAAAATGGATCCGAAAACCTCCATCCGAAATTCGAAATGATGAGGTGGCTAGGCAATTTTTAGGAAAAATAAACTGTCAAAATTATGGAAAAATGATTCTCAGAGATCTACCCATTTCTCCCAAACGATGATAGTTGTGTAAAATCTGAGAAATGTTTTTGTGTATGATTCTACTATTGAGAAAAAAACTCTTTCACTTTTCAAAAATAACCTTCCAGCTACCCGGGATCTCTTCCCAAAGATAATGACTAAAACAAGAAAATTCCTGAATTTCTAAATCTGGAAAATGAGTTGTAAAGATTCATTAGAATATCCCAAACCATGACACTTGTGTAAAATAAAAGAGAGGTTTTTGTAGATAAGTTTTTATGGATACAAACCTCTTTCAATTTTAAAAAATAACCTTCCAACTGCCTGGAATCTGTTCCCAAAGATAATGACTAAAACAAAAAATTTCTTAAATTTCTGAATCTAAAAAACGAGTTGTAAAGATTCATTCGAATATCCCAAACCATGGAACCCATGTAAAAAATGAAAGAGTTTTTTTTATATTATATTATTATTGAGAAAATCCTCTTTCATTTTACTGATATTGATCACCATATGCTCGAAACCCATGCCAAAAGTTGATGACTAAAATAGGAAAATTCCAAGATTTCTTGTAACTTCTTGCTAAAAATTAGGTCAACGTGATGATGTGTTCCCAAAATATTCTCCATAAAGAATTCAACCTTCCTTATCAAGTACAAATGTGTTTTAAATATATATGATTTAAAATTTAAAGGATGTCGTATCCGTAAAAAATAGGAGTCCTGGATAGTGGCAACAAACCCTAATTTCTAAGCAACAATTTTACACTAGAATATGTCTTTGACTAATCAAGCTCCACTTGGAAAATGAGTTGCCCTTCCCTATGATATTAATTGATTGATCTCCAACTCACCCCAGCAAGTAAATAGGTTGAATAGGTGGCTGGTCTCATAATCATCCTTCAAAACCGTGTCATTTTCCTAAAAACATGTTTCTCTACAAGAACTTCCTATACCACCAGAACACTTTTTTTGCATAGGAAAATTGTAGGAACTTCATGTAGCACCCTTTTCAAAATATTAATTCTAGACTTAAAAACCCCTCATATGACCTTAATATGGACAAAAAGATGCTAAGAAGACTTTATTATCTTTATATAAACAAAATATGAATTTTTAAGACCAAAATTTGATCATGAAAATATTAGTGCTAACAGTGATAATTAATCTATTAATTCATAGTTTATTGCGATAATATATGTGTTTATAAATCAAAAAAAAATTATAAGATATGTCTAATATATGTATATCATTCATGTGTAGGGATTTTTCTATGAATATATTTTGGACCCGAAATTGATATTTGTCATACATTATGATCCAAGATTAAGGCATGTACTTAATGATGCATTAGTGGATATTGGGAAAAACAATGATGGCCAACGAAATGAGAGAGATGGATTAGAGAACATCGAAGAAATTAACATCCATGATTATGTTGAAGATGGTTATTTTTAGGCACAAGAAGACAACAATTTAGAGTTAGATGATGTTATGGAAGACAACAATATGGATGGAATAGAAAATGATGATCCAAATACATCTGGTAACAATATAGATTGTCTACAGTCAAATTTCAATGATGATGAAGACGATGTAGGTCAAGATGAGGAAGATTGTAATATTAAATACTTGAAATAACATATGGACATTGACAATGATACACTGGATGGCAATGTTGCATAAAATAATGTTAATGACCAAGACTTCTAAATTTTCAGAATTATTTGTAATCCATGTTTTTAAAATGTTGACTCTTATGGCCTAAACTTTGAAATTCTTCAGTATTATTTGTGCTGATATAAATTACCTATTGCAATATCCTTAAAGTGTTCAATATTTTCTATGAATTGTTGGCAAAAAAAATTAGGATTACTTGGATAAGAGTTAGCATGGTTAGTGGTCATTTATTGGCAATTATTAAAAAATATAATTACATATGTTGTATATGTAAAACAATGTAAATCCAAACCATTAGGATAAATGTATCCAAAGTTTGTTCATTAATTTATATTTTAAAAAAAATTGAAATAATTCACTAAGCCTAAGCCTAAGACCTTAATCTTTATACCATCTAACCCCTAACCTGAAACATGGACAATATTGAAGATTATGTGGGGACATCAAACATCCTTGAGTCTTAAAACCCTCCCATACCATCAATGCATGTGCCTAGTATAACCATGTCAAATTTCAATGCATACAGACACAATTTGGAGAAATTTCAACATTGGCCTCATTCACTACTAACCATGTAGGGTCGATTGATGCAGGAGCATCCACACTCAACCAAGCGAGCCAGCGTGTGGATAAAGAAATACAGCTGGGCAGTGCCAGCACATACATTTTTGAATTTCTTTAAAAAGATTGTTGCGTTGTCGTTTGAATGAGAGTATTCATGAGAAGCGCACTTGTATTATATTATAGATAGGAAGGCATTAAATAGTTTTAATGCTGTTAGATAGGAATTAACTGTAGATTAGACAGTTTTACTTTTGAGAGGGAAAATGGAGTATAGACACCCTCCCTTTGTACATTGTATTCTCATTCTGGATTATTATTCATTCATACAAGAGCAAGAAGAGAACAGAGCAGAGAACTTGTGAAGAATCTCCATGTACAGATATTGAATTAATAGGAAAAGCTTTGATTCAATTCATGGGTATGATTATTCTCTGTGTGTTGTTGATATTATGTTGTTGCATGCTTGCTTCCTTTTATGCCTTCGTCGTATATGCTGTGTATGTGATTTCATGGCAGGTTAGGAATCTGGGAGAGAGGAGAGAATGAGTTTCAATTGTTTCTCTGTTTGAGCCAAGAGATTCCTGCATAGAGTGCAGTTGAATTCCTCCGCATAGAGTGCATTGAGGAGGCTCAGTAATTAAACTTTCATTCTCATTTGCCCAGAGTTGTGTTGGATTATCCGAGTCGTGCAGGTGAAGTGTAGGTCGGATTGAAATCTCAGTAGCAAGTCTGAGAGGGAAAGGTCGGGGTTGCTGTAGCTACGGTGCACAGAACCTGAAAGACTTCAGCATTGTTGAGAGTTGTTGAAGATTAGACACCGGAAGCGGGTTCGGGGAATCCCTGAAGGAGACGAGAGTATCAAGCTCAGGAGGGATATTTTCCTTTAAGGCTTGTCGTGGAAAATAAATCCGAGAAAGTTCCAACAGGACGGAGCCTTGGAACGAGAGGATTCTCTAGAGGAAGAAAATCGACGACTTGGAGCTGTCAAGTAGATCTCCGAAGTCCCGTAGACCGACAGACCGTGGGGAAACTGCGAGGGAGTTAGCTTGCAGGGGCACGGAGGAGTCCGGTTGCCATCGCATATCGGCACATCGGGGTGGTGGATGCAGAGTTGCATGCACGTTGAAATCACTAATTGCGATCCCCCGATTTAATCGGAGCCATCAATCGTCGAAGGGACAGGTGGCACGAGATCCCGTGGAATCGGGACTCGGCCCTTCATCATTTTCGAAGTCGAAAGGACCATGGAACAAGAGTGAGCCCCAAGTCGCGAAGGGCCCCACAGGGACAGCGTGGAGGACAGAACGTGGTATCGGGTGTCGGCTTTCGGGGTTTTTGAAAGGTAGGCAATCATGACCTTTCATACGCTGGTTTCCCGGCAGGGAAATCCCCGACAGTGTTGAGTCGTTGACCATTGACCTCGGGGATCGGGGATCGGAGTTTCAAAGCGCACAAGGAGTGCACAAAAGGTTCGTGAATCCGCGAGACCCGATTTCCTGAGATAGTTGCGGGAGATCGACGGAGTGTCCTGTGGGTGACAGAAGGTCCCGATACGGGATTGGAGGAGCATCAGAGCTCTTCGGGCCGAGGTTAGTGAAGGTCCTGGCGAGGCGGCTGTGCGTGGAGGCCGGTTGCCAGCATCGATGGATGTCATTAATCCCTTCACCCAGTATAATCCCTAACCAATTAAACATTAAATTACTTGCATGTTGGATGCTATAATTTTGGGATGTCTCAACTTAATAGAATCATGGTTTAATCATCTTGAAGAATGCCACAAGAAAAAGACAAATACATGGAAAGTGGCATCTTCATCAGGTTTTGTTGTAAAGATGGGTATGTCGGGTTTGATATTTGTTTGCATGGATGGAAAAATTGGGTCATGATGAATATGATGATGATGATGATGGAAATGAAAACCATGATGATGGTGATGATGAAGATAATGATGTCCCTGAGTCTTAAAACCCTCCCATACCATCAATGCATGCACCTAGTTTAAACATGTAAAATTTCAACGCATATAGTCACATTTTGAAGAAATTTCAACATTTGCCCCATTAATTGTGCATTGTGAGGGGTCGGTGGATGACATTGGTGATGGGAATGTTGGAAGTTCCAAGACATTTCAAGAGAGTTCTGACAAAGATTATATAGAAGGGAATGGTGAATGATGACAATGAGATCGATGTGCATGATGAAAATTGATGAAAATGTGGACGATCTCGAATATTATGTGGGGATATCAAACATACTTGAGTCTTGAAACCCTCCCATACCGTCAAGGCATGTGTCTAGTCTAACCATGTCAAATTTTGACGCATACAGTCACATTTCGAAGAAATTTCAACATTGGCCTTATTCACTGCTCACTGTGCGGGGTCAGTGGATGACATTAGTGAAGGGCATGTTGGAAGTTCCAAGACATTTAAAGAGATCTCCATCAAAGATTCTATAGAAGAGAATGACAAATGATGTCAATGAGATCGACGTGCATGATGTACATTGATGCAACTGTGGATGATCTCTAAGGTTATGTCGGGACATCATACATACTTGAGTCTTGAAACCCTCCCATACTGTCAAGGCATGTGTCTAGTATAACCATGTCAAATTTTGATGCATGCAGGCACAAATTGAAGAAATTTCAATGTTGGCCCCATTCACTACGTACTTTGCGGGGTCGGTGGAAGAAATTTGTGATGGGTTTATTGGAAGTTACATGACATTTCAAGAGAGTTCTGACAAAGATTCTACAAATGGAAATGATGAATGATGACAATGATATGTCCATGATGAACATTGATGAAAACATATTGGCCGATCTCAAATATTATGTGGGGACATTAGAAATCCTTGAGTTGAAACCCTCCCATACCATCAAGGAATGTGTCTAATCTAACCACATCAAATTTCGATGCATACAAGCACAATTTGAAGAAATTTCAACATTGGCCCCATTCTCCGCTCACTATGCAGGGTTGGTGGATGAAATTTGTGATGGGTGTATTGGAATTTCCATGACATTTCAAGAGAGTTCCGACAAATATTCTATGAATGGAAATGACGAACTATGACAATGATATGTTCATGATGAACATTGATGCAAACATAGATGATCTCAAATATTATGTGGGCGCATCAAACATCCTTGAGTCTTGAAACCCTTCCATAACGTCAAGGCATGTGTTTACTCTAACTACATCAAATTTCGATGCATACAGGCACAATTTGAAGAAATTTCAACGTTTTCCCCATTCACTACCCACTATGTGGGGTTGGTGGATGATATTTGTGATGGGTGTATTAGAAGTTCCATGACATTTCAAGAGAGTTCCAACAAAGATTCTACAAATGGAAATGGCGAATGATGAATGATGAAAATGATACGTCCATGATGAACATTAATGCAAACGTGGACAATCTCAAAGACTACCTGGGGACATCAAACATCCTTGAGTCTTGAAACCCTCCCATATCGTTAAGGCATGTGTCTAGTCTAACAATGTCAAATTTCAACGCATACAAGCACAGTTTAAAGAAATTTCAATGTTGGCCCCATTCATTGCTCATTGTGCGGGGTCAGTGCAGGATGACAATTGTGATGGTTGTATTGGAAATGCCATGACATTTCAAGAGAGTTCCGACAAAGATTCTACAAATGTCAATGAATAATGATGACAATGATACGTCCATGATGAAAATTGATGAAAACGTACTGGACGATCTCAAAAATTATGTGGGGACATTAGACATCCTTGAGTCTTGAAACCCTCACATACCATAAAGGCATGTGTCTAATCTAACCACATCAAATTTTGATGCATACAAGCACAATTTAAAGAAATTTCAGCATTGGCCCCATTCACCGCTCACTATGCAGGGTTGGTGGATGACATTTGTGATGGGTGTATTGGAAGTTCCATGAAATTTCAAGAGAGTTCCGACAAAGATTATACAAATGGAAATGACGAATGATGACAATGATATGTCCATGATGAACATTGATGCAAACATAGATGATCTCAAATATTATGTGTGGACATCAAACATCCTTGAATCTTGAAACCCTCCAATAACGCAAGGCATGTGTCTACTCTAACTACATCAAATTTTGGTGCATACAGGTACAGTTTGAAGAAATTTAAAAGTTGGCCCCATTTGTTGGCCACTATGCGGGGTTGGTGGATCATATTTGTGATTGGTGTATTGGAAGTTCCATTACATTTCAAGAGAGTTCCAACAAACATTCTACAAATGGAAATGACAAATGATGACAATGATACGTCCATGATGAACATTGATGCAAATGTGGACAATCTCAAAGATTATCTGGGGACATCAAACATCCTTGAGTCTTGAAACCCTCCCATAAAATCAAGGCATGTGTCTAGTCTAACTACATCAAATTATGATGCATACAAGCATAGTTTGAATAAATTTCTACGTTGGCCCCATTCACTCCTCACTGTGTGGCGTTGGTGGATGACATTTTTGATGGGTGTATTGGAAGTTCCATGACATTTAAAGAGAGTTTCGACAAAGATTCTATAGATGGAAATGGTGAATGATGACAATGAGACATGCACGATTAACGTTGATTAAAACGTGGATGATCTCAAATATTATGTGGGGACATCAGAAATCTTTGAGTCTTGAAACCCTGCCATACCATCAAGGCATTTGTCTAGTCTAACAATGTCTTATTTCAACGCATACAAGCACATTTTGAATAAATTTCAACATTGGCCCCATTCATTTCTCATAGTGCAGGGTCGATGCAAGATGACATTTGTGATGGTTGTATTTTAAGTGCCATGACATTTCAAGAGAGTTCTGAAAAAGATTCTATAGATGGAAATGATGAATGATGACAATGAGACATCCATTATGAACATTGATGTAAACATGGAAGATCTCAAATATTATGTGGGGACATCAAACATCCTTAAGTATTGAAACCCTCCCATACTATCAAGGAAATTGTCTAGTCTAACCATGTCAAATTTCGATGCATACAAGAACAGATTGAAAAAATTTGAACATTGGCCCCAGTCACTGCTCACTATGCGGGGTCATTGGATGACATTTGTGATGAGTGTATTGGAAGTTCCATGACATTTCAGGAGAGTTCCGACAATGATGCTATAGAAAGGAATGATGAATGATGACAATGAGATGTGCATGATGAATGTTGATGCAAACATGGACGATCTCAAAGATTATGTGGGGACATCGGACATCCTTGAGTCTTGAAACCCTCCCATACCGCTAAGACATGTGTCTAGTCTAACCATGTCAAATTTCGACACATACAGACATAGATTGAAGAAATTTAAATGTTGGCCCCATTCACTGCTCACTATGAGGGATCAATGGATGACATTTGTGATGGGTGTATTGGAAGTTCCGTGGCATTTCAAGAGAGTTCCAACAAAGATTCTACAGGTGGAAATGACGAATGATGACAATGAGACGTCCATTATGAACATTGATGCAAACATGGATGATCTCAAATATTATGTGGGGACATCAAACATCCTTGAGTCTTGAAACCCTCCCATACCATCAAGGCATGTGTCTAATCTAACCATGTCAAATTTTGATGCATATAGGCACATATTGAAGAAATCTCAACATTGGCCCCATTCATTTCTCATTTTGTGGGGTCGGTGGAAGACAATTGTGATGGGTGTATTGGAAGTTCCATGAAATTTCAAGAGAGTTCTGACAAAGATTCTACATATGGCAATGACGAATGATGACAATGAGACATGGACGATCTCAAAGATTATGTGTGTGGTGGATGGATTTCATTAATCCCTTGACCATATATAATACATAAGCAATTAACCATTAAACTACCTAACGCCTAACCCCCAAATCCCTTATCCCTTGACCCCTAATCCTATAAACTGTATCCCCTAATCCCTTAACCCTTAATCCCTAGACCCCAAATACCTAAATACCCTAATCCCCAAAGCCCCTATCCACTTAACCCCCAACAACTCAACAAATTAACTATTTAGGCACAACATGCATTAAATTGGAAGCCAAACTAGAAGCTAAAAAAGAAGCTAAGTTGGATGCTAACCAAGAAGCTAAACTAGAAGCTAAAGTAGAAGCTAAATTGGAAGCTAAACTAGAAGCTAAACTTGGCACTAACTTAGGTGCTAAATTGGGCAGTAAAGTGGGAACTAAATCACGCGCTATTAGCACCAACTTGGGTTGCTCGATTTCAAATATTGCCAAAAATAGTGCAGAATTTAGAAAAAAAGTGGAGAAAATACATTAAAATAGCGAGTGGAAGCAAAAGGGAGCTAAAAAGGAAGCTAATCACAAGGATTTGTTGTAGTGCACCCTCAGAAATTGGCTCTCACATCCTTAGAAGCCTGAATGATGGATACATGGGCTTGGTAAGAGTAGATTTAGTCATGATGTCACACAAATGGGGTGGAAGCCCCACAGGATGGGAAGAGTACCCCAGGACATATTTTGCACTAGGATCGAGGACGTTACAATAGAAGACAGTTATAAACAATGCAGAGTTGAGATGCATCTCCCCAAGACCTAGACGGGACACTTGGATCTTGGACGATGGCCCTATTATGGTGATGATGTCACCTTCTAAGGTATGATGCAACTAGTGTTTGATGCACACATGGGGTACTGATCCAGGAGGATCTGTGATCGCTCAAAAATGCAAATTTTTAAATGTTGAAACAAATTGCACCATTGATTAGTGCTCAATGAGACCTTTTTGATGGCACAAATAGCTTCATAATCCGACTTTGTATGACAAATTTAACGTGTTTTGAAGTTGTTGACCAATAGTAAAAAAAGTCAACTTGGCAGGGGACACGTGGCACTTTCTAATAACAACACATGACAATTTGTAGAAGTGACAAAGTGGTAGATTGCATATATGACACGTGGAAACTGCAAAGGTGACATGTGTTAGTTCATGGTTGGTCCACATGGCAAGGCAAAAGTTTGTTTGTACAGCCACACCTACGCAGGACTCTAAACTGATATCACTCGGGAAATAAACCAACACCATAACATTCGGGAAATTGTAATCCTTATTCAACCATATGCAAAAAAATTTATTTAAATTTGATTTTGTGCAATATGGCGACAAAAAGGGCGTCAGGAAAGGTCGACCCAACAAAATATTTCCAACGTTTTCAACTATTCACACTAACTATAAAGTCAAATGTATGGCTTGATTAACCTAGCCAACAAAAATATATTTAAATTTTATCCATTACCCATGAAATCCCATGTATCCACCATACCATAAGAAATTTATGATTTCTAATTTAATGTTCCAAGATATGGTGGGATTCGAATTTAATATGCTAAGATTAGTTTAGTATCATGGGATTCGACTTTCCATATAAATTTCCATGAGATTGGATCATAGTTTATGGCATATTTATATGCCAAATGTCATTAAATTCAAAGGGGTTATACCATATAAAGTTTATATATGGTCAAAACTCATTTAATGGGATTCCACCTTAAATATCTAGGGGAGTTGGTTGGGATTTATGCCATATGACA
>SNQJ01S0154448.1:9007-22597 GCA_010110895.2 Picea sitchensis
CACGTAGCATTCGGGGAAGTGCCCCAAAATGTTTTTGGGCAGTTTTTTGCTATTTTAACGAAGTTTTCTATTTTTAGCAGTTTTCTAAATTTATCTCGGATTAAGGGATTAGGTTTTTGGTAGCTACGGAATACCTAAAATATTGAATATATTGTATTGTGAATGGTGACATTAATACAATGAAGAGTTGAAAGGTGTGGCACCAAGGAAGGATGGTTTTCTCCCGGTTAAGGGTTTTCAACGTAAATCTCTGTGTACTATGTGTATGAGCCATTGATTAATTTTTGTTTTTCTCAAGAATCTATATGCATTGCTTTACTTCATAGTTTTAAAATTTACATGTGGTATCAGAGCTCATTTTTGGCTTCAGGGGGATGCCTTTGTTGCTCATGTTTTGGCTCAGTCTTGATAGATCAAGTTTATCTTGGGTCTGTGATAAAAATGGTTTCAATGGGAGATTTTGTAGTGGTGATTTGAGTGTAGAAAGAGGAATGGCAAGCTCTTCTTGAATCGAGATTGAGAATTTCAATGGTAAAACTTTGAGCTATGGAAGCTCAAGATGGAGGACCTTCTTGTATAAAAAGAACAATGGATCGTTGTGGATCCTGGTACACAGCCTACTGATACGCAGTTGACTGGAACACAGTCGAATGGTACACAATCTTCTGGTACACAAACTACTAGTACACAACCTACTGGTATGTCGAAGGAAGATTGGGATAATTTGGATAGTTTAGAAAGGAGTACTATTCGACTCTGCCTGGAAGATTCAGTGTTGTTGAATGTCTCAGGAGAATATACAACCAAGGAAGTATTGGATAAGTTAGGGAATTTGTATCAATCAAAGTACCTGGTAAACAAGTTGTTTCTTTGAAAGAAGTTGTATCATCTTAGGATGGAAGATGGAGATTCTATGACAAAACATCTAAATGCCTTCAATACTTTGGTAAGTCAACTTGTATATTTTAATATTATGATTGTAGAAGAAGATAAGTGTATTACTTTTCTATGTTCTTTTCCAGAATCTTGGGATAATATAGTTGTAGCAATTGGTAGTACCATTCAATCTAAATTGAAGTATGAGGATTTAGTTGCATCCTTGTTATCTGAAGAGATGAGGCAGAAAAGCATGGATAGTCAAAGCACAAATTATTTATTTGTAAGAGGTCCTACCCAGGACAAGAATCCTGGTAAGTCTGATGCAAACCCCCACCACTCCTGGGGTTCACGCGACCTCCCGATCTAGGATCGTTCACTTAGGGGAGTTGAATTAGCTCTTGGGATCTTGTTGAACCCTCAAAATACTTTACCATATGCCTTTTCTCTTTTCCATGTGCATAAATTTATGTGCGCAAGGGTATTATCATGTCAGCGGAGAAATCCATGTGACCTCGGGCCAAAACTATGGTCTAAGCTCTTTAACCAGCAAGAACTCTGACACTTCGGAGCTCCGGGCTTCATGATTTCTAACTACAACATACAACAATCCTCCCGAACGTTGAATTTGTGAATAACCGAACATAGGAGGGATCAACGACTCACAATATGTGCCTTGATCTAGGGTTCACAAAAATTATGGGACTCCATGCTTCATGATTTTTCCCTGTCTAAATCTGCAACACTTCTGAATGCACCAAATCCAAACTAGAAAATCATACAATTGACGTTTTCCTTCAATCGATGGCCTAAGATTACTCTGAGATTCGGGCTTTAGAGATCTTCATGATACACAACTTCAAATCCTTCGAATGTTGAACTGGCGAAGGGATGGATCTACGATCCACATGTCCCTCTTAACAGATGGTCAAGATCTACTCCGGCCTTCAGGAGTTCTCGAGCCAAAACACTTTATGCCTCCATTCTCCCGAAGTGTCGGATTCCCAAATCACTAGCAATCTACTGACATGTGGCCCTGATGCCAACGGTCAATATCTGCTCCGAGCTTCAGAGCTTCAGGACTTTTGCACACTCTTGCAACAACACTTCAGGTTCACAGGATAGTCGGAATTCTGGATAACTGTTTATTTGCAGACATGATCCCTCATCTACCAACGATCCAAATTAACTTTGGACTCTAGAACTTCAGGAAATTTGTCTCCTCCATAAAACACACTCGAAAACTTCCAAACTTGTGAAGTCCTAAGGACTTCAAGGCTTATCACCCATGCACCTTCTCTAGATATGACAATCGTGAAAACCTATGGCTCCCTCTGAACGGATCTCATCTGCTCGTCCTCCAAACAAAATGAATTCTTCCCTTCGAGAACCGAATCTCGCTATCCTTCTTGAGCTTTGTCAACTTTAAAAGACTTAAGCTCTGGCACATGCCTTACGATACTTCTTCTGAGCTTGAGACTTATAAAATCTTTCGTGCACTTCTTGTGCTTTCTCACCTTGAGACTCTTTCAACACTTCTCTAAGTATTGGCCCATGTACATGCCTTGCACGGGTCTTCTTCAAGCTTTTATACTCAGATGAGTATATGTGCACTCCTTGCACTCGATCTACAAAAGTTTCTCTATTTCTCCTGAGCTATCGAGTCTGTAAATGACTATGCCTTCGCACTCTTTGTGTGGCCACTATGCACTCCTTGCATGAGGATTTCAAAAGAGAAATAATTGAAACTTATATAAAATCAAAGGTTCATTCATTCAACCATGAAATACACACATAGGAATATAAACACAAAAAATAGATAACATAACATTACCCAAATAACTCATAGATAAGAAAAATCAGACATGTGAAGTAAACCTCATCTATCATATTCCTTCAGGAAAACATTTACAAGAGTTCCCATAGCTCTCAACTTCTCTCAGTCTCCACAGTAATCCCAATGATCTCAACAACAAAACAATATTCTTTAGCAACCTCTTTTGGGCATAGATTACATACATTTATACATGGAGGGGCTTCTCAAGCCTTCCTTCCAACTACTCTAGTGCTTTCACATCATAATTAAAGCATTCTACTACTAAGATTATTACAAATAAATGAGAATTTACAATATAGATATGAGTCGATGCTCCAAATATATACAATCCTTTGGGTATTAAAGAAATTACAATCTCTTGGGTTGTTTACAATGGCTCATGCCTCAAAATCTTACGAGCCTTTAATTACAATATTTTCAAAACATTAAAGTGACGTGTTCTCCTTGGAATCCAAAACCAATTTGAATGTGTGTGTTGGATGCTGAATTGTCCTCCACTTGGCCTCATTGAATGTTGATGTTGATGCTCCTGCATCATACTCCATTGTTGAAAAAATCATGATCTCCTTCTCATGGCTCCTTTGTTGTTGTTGTATTGGATCCTCTTGGGTCCTAAAATTCACTATGGAGTTGTCCACCTGCTCCTTTTCTTTTCTGTTGTTGCTAATGTTGTCCTGCTGTTACTGCAAGCTCTCCTCTTGGTTTCTAGATTTTATGTTGTAGGGCTTCATGTATATTTCCAATGCAGTCTCCCCTTGTCAGCCTCCACCTTTTGTTGATTGTCTCTTTTATTGACTTCAACATCATCCTTCTTATCTCTTCTATCTCCCTGTCCAACTTGTCCATGGGTTGGCTTCTCTCTTGCAGTATGCTCCGTTGCATATCCTCCTCTTCATCAATCTCCAAATTGACCTATTGGATGAGCCTACTCTAGGTTATTACTCTTTCTCCCAGGGCTTCCAATTCTTCACACAAATTAGCAAAATCCATGTTGTCTTCTCTCTCTCATGTTGTAGTTGTCCTTTGCTCATCTCCCTTGCTGCAATTTATGATCAATTCCTCCCAATGCTCTTCTTTCCTCCTCCTATTGTATTTTGAAATGACATAATATTTTGGTTGTTTTTCATCTTCCTTACAAGAAACATATTCATTGGAATTTTCTTCTAATACCTCTCTAAGAGATACTGTGATCTCCCCTACCATCAAAAAATGTTTAAGGTCCTCTCTTCCCTCCAAAATTTGGGAAGATATTTCTCCTTCTTCCTCCTCCATGACAATATTTGTTGTCTGTCTTCCTTCTCCTACACCTACAACACATGCATTGTTAGTTTTAAAAACATTTGGCCTCATGGCCTCTTCCCTAGATGCATTATGCATCACTTCCTCATGTGAAACACATGCACTGGCCTCTATTGGGATGCTTGCTAGGAATATACTGATTCCCCCAATGATCAGAATGCACCTCTGATCTTCCTCTTCGAGAGTTGAAGTATTTAACTTCTCATCATATTCATTCAGTTCATGGTCTACAACCCCACATGAATCATCATGTTGACGAGGCTTCTCTCCTGCCTCTTCCTCCTCTCCTATCAGCACTCCTTGTTGATCTAAAATCTCCTTTGAGTTCTTGAGACTCTATGATAGTATCACCTGCTCTTTTCCCACCTAGAAACCTAAATTTTCATTTCTAACCTCCTAGAAGTCTACGAGATCTTCGACTAATCTCTTCTCATTTCCCTCTTGGAAATTTGTGAGATCTTCAACTGATATCTCTTCCTCCTCATCGAGTCTCTCTCCAATTTTTGGTTCATAGATGTAAACCATCTCCTCCTCTGTGTCACTGAGGTTTTCCACTTGCCTCAACTACCTCTTCAACATCTGCTTTTGCTTCCTGGAAATCAACTGTTGAATAGGCCACTTTACCTTCCCCTTCATGGGCCACTCATACCTCCAACTTCCTTGCTACATTCTCTTCCATTGCAACGTTAATCTGTTGAGATCCTCTTTGGTCTCATTGAGCTCTTTATCCATCTCCTCTTTTCTCATGTGCTTGCGGTCTCCTCTCAGACCTTGTTTATGTCCTTCAATAGCCATTTTATATTTTTCTACTTCTTCTCTTTGTCCGTTGCTTGCAAACAAAATCCCACTCTGATACCACTTGACACAAACCCCCACCAGTCCTGGGGTTTGTGCGACCTCTCGGTCTAGGATTGTTCACTTAAGGGCATTGAATTATCTCTCGGGCTCTTGTTGAACCCTCAAAATACTCTACCATAGGCCATTTCTCTTTTCCCTGCATGCAAATTTGCGTGCATGAGGGTCTTATCACGTGAGCGGAGAAATCCACATGACCTTAGGAGAAAACCATGGGATAAGCTCTTTTACTAGCAAAAAATCTGACACTTCGGAGCTCCAGGCTTCGTGAGTTCTAACTACAACACACAACAATCATCTTGAATGCTAAATTCATGAATAGAAAAACATAGGTGGGGATTAATGGCTCACAATACGCTCCTTGATCTATGGTTCATGAAAATTCTTGGACTCCAAGGTTCAGGGTTTTTCCCTGTCTAAATGTGCAACACCTATGAATGTGAGAACTACGAATTGAAAAATCATACGGATGACATCCACCTTCAATTGAAGGCCTAATATTATTCCAGGCTATGGGCTTCGAAGCTCTTCACGATACAACAGTTCAAATCCTTTGAACACTGAACTAGAGAAGGGATGGATCTACAATCCACGTGTCCCTCTCAACATATGGTCGAGATCTACTCTGGCCTTCAAGAGTTATCGAGCCAAATTTTTTTATGCCTCCATTCTCTTGGATTCCTGAATCACTAGCAATCTGCCAACATGTGGCCTTGACACCAACAACCAAGATCTTCTTCAGGATTCAAAGCTTCGAGAGTTTTACACACTCTTGCAACAACACTTCAGGTTCATCGGATAGCTGGAATTCTAGATAATTGTTTATCTATGGACACCTGTCCCCCCTCTACCAATGATCCAGATTAACTTCAGACTCCGGGACTTTGGGAAATTTGTCTCCTCCACAACAAATGCTTGAAAACTTATGAACTCACGAAGTCTGAAGGAATTCATGGTTTATCATCCGCGCACCTTCTCCAGATCTAATAGTCGTGAAAACCTCTAGCTCCCTCCGAATGGATATCGTCCACTCATCCCCCCCAAAAAATGAATTCTTCCCTTCGAGAACCGAATCTCGCTATCCTTCCTCAACTTTGTCAACTTTAAAAGACTTAGGCTCTAGAACACACCTTGTGCTACTTCTCCTGAGCTTGATACTAAGAAAATATCCCATGCACTCCTTGCACTTTCTCACCTTGAGACTCTTTCAACACTTCTCTAAGTGTTGGCCCTATGCACACCTTGCATGGGTCTTCTTCGAGCTTTTACAATCAGATGAGTATATGTGCACTCCTTGAACTTTTTCTATGAAAATCACTCTATCTCTCCTAAGCTATCGAGTCTGTAAACAGCTTTTCCTTCACACTCCTTGCGTGGCCACTGTGCACTCATTTCACGAGGATTTCATAAGAGAAACAATTGAAACTTATAGAACATCAAAGTTTCATTCATTCAACCATTAAATACACACACTCACATATAAAAATAGAAAATAGATAACATAACATTACCCAAATAACTCAGAGATAAGAAAACTCATACATATGAAATAAATCACCTCTATTATATTCCTTCACGAAAACATTTACAAGAGTTCCCACAACTCTTAGCTTCTCTCTTTCTCCACAGTAATCATAATGATTTCCACAACAAATACAATAATCTTCAACAACCACTTTTGGGAATAGATTACATACATTTATACATAGAGGGGATTCTCGAGCTTTCCTTCCGACTACTCTAGTTCTTTCACATCATAATTAAAGAATTCTACCACTAAGCTTATTACAAATAAATGAGCATTTATAGTATAGATATGAGTCGATGCTCCAAATCTGTACAATCCTTTGGGAATTAAATAAATTACAATCTTATGGATTGTTTACAATGGCTCATGCCCCAAAATCTTACAGGCCTTTAATTACAATATTTTCAAAACATTAAAGTGACATGCTCTCCTTGGAATACAAAACCAATTTGAATGTGTGTGCTAGATGTTGAGTTGTCCTCCACTTGGCCTCATTGAATGTTGATGGTAATGCTCCTACATCAAAGTATTCGAGGGGGGGGGGGGGATCTAAATCTAAAGGTATTTCTAAGTCTCCAGGAAAATATTTGAGGAAATGTTGCAAGTGTGGTAAAGCAGGGCATGATAAGAAAGATTGCAAGTCTAATAAGGTTGATAAACAAAAGGGACTTGATAATGTCACTTCCACATAGGTGAAAAACTCCACTGAAGAAGGAGGTGATGCTTAATTGACATCTACAGGTACACATGTAGACTGTGGTGTATGGTTGAATGACTCAGGTGCGTCATATCATATGACTCCTCACAGGGAGTGGTTTTGTGAATATGAAAAATATGATGGTGGTGATGTATTCCTAGGAGATGGCTTGACAACCAAAATCATGGGACATGGAAGGGTTAAGTTGTTGCTAAAATATGGAAGGATTAGAACTCTCCCTGGGGTTCTGTACATTCCAAAACCAGCCAGGAGCCTAATATGTGTAAGAAAGTTGGATGATGCAGGTGTGGATATTATATTGGGAAAGGTCACTTGCAAAATGGTACAAGGAGAAATGGTGTTGATGAAGGGAGTTTGGTGTGGAAATATGTATAATTTGTTGGGAAGAACTTATACTAGTGGGTGTAATCATTCTGTTGTCCCTGAGAAAAGAAATAAAGAAGTCAAGACCAATACTGTCCCTGGAAAGAAGACCATGCTGTGGCATGAAAGACTAGGGAATATTGGAGAAAAGGGCCTTCGAACACTACACAGTAAAGGTATGGTTGAAGATATGTCTAATTGCACTCTGGATTTTGATTTCTGTGAACATTGCATATATTGTAAACAAAATCGAGTAAGATTCCCATTTGGTGCTACAAGAGAAAAGGAGATCTTAGATTTGATACAAAGTGATGTGTTTGGACCTGTTCCTCTTCCATCATTAGGTAAATCTCTGTATTATGTTTCATTCATAGATGATTTATCAAGGAACACATGGATTTATTTTCTTAGAAATAAATTTCAAGTATTTGATAAATTTAAAGAGTTTAAGGCTCTGGTAGAAAATCAGAGATAGAAGAAAATAAAGGTATTGAGGATAGATAATGGTGGAGAATTTTGCGAAAATGAATTCAAAGAATTTTGTAAGAAGTGTGGTATAGCAAGGCAGAAGACTACTCCATACACACCTCAACAAAATGGAGTTTTAGAAAGGATGAATAGCACATTGTTACACATTATTTTAGTCACCCTGGTGATGTTTCTACAACATGTGTTCAGGCTTCCAAAAGAACCTTTCTTCATGAGAAAAGTGACTAGCTCCCTCTTCTACAAAACTTGTTTTTAGAAGGCCGCCACATGCCATCCATAAGGGATAGTGCGAAAATTCCTGATCCCCACAGGATGTCATGAAACTGGCTTGCAACGTTTCCATAGGCTGCACTATAGCCAGGGTGCGGTGACGTTGGAAGACTGAGAAAAGGTCGAAGTTCACGAAAGTTCTAGAAGGTATCTTCTAGAATATGAGATGGCATCCATATGGCTGGGATCCTACTCTCTTCTCTAATTTGGTGGGATCATCCTAATATCTTTAACCATCTCTCTTTCTCCTATATAATGATGGATTTCTCATGGAAAAGGTTAAGCAAGAAAGAAAGAAAACAAGGAATTAATGAAGGAATAGGTTGAGAATTGTGTGAGGGATTCTATCTCAATTGAGGGCCACCGAAATGGAACCTTGCAACATCAAGGTGGTTTGGTTGTATCTTCCACTTTTACTTAATATGATACAATGGCTTGTTTCTTTCCCATAAAATCATTCTTATTTTATTACATGACTTCTTGATCACATATGTAAGTTTTCATTGAATATACTATTGTTGCTTTCACTTTGTTTGGTTTGTGTTTCATTGAAGATCCAATATCACAAGAGCACCAGAGCGGAGCAGGGACAACAAAGACATAAAGAATATATATTCAAATCTATGTCACTCATCTCTTGTTTGATAGTAAATTCAATTATTAAAGCTTAGGGAAAGTGTCATGTCCTATCTTGTTTTGTTTTAGATCTAGGTGGATCTAGGGAGATCAATTTTTGTCTGCATTCACAGATTTATCCAATAACAGACACTAATGGAAAAATCAAGGAGCATACTTAGTGGTGTTGAGTTAGGACATGAATTATGGGTAGAGGCAATGGGTACAACATGTTACCTGGTCAATGATCACCCTCATTAGCGCTAGATGATAAAACTCCACACAAGGTATGGACTGGTAAGAAACCCTCTCTTGAACATATCAGAGTGTTTGGTTGTGATGCTTATGTACATGTTCCAAAGGAAAATAGGAGTAAGCTGGATAATAAATATGAAAGGTGTATCTTTATTGGTTATAAATATGGTGTGAAAGGTTATAAGATTTGGAACCTAGAAACTAAGAAGACTATTTACAGTCGGGATGTTGTTTTTAGAGAGGTGAAAGATGTTCCCAAATAGGAATTCCTACCAAGGAAAGAATAACCTGAGAAAATAAAGTTTGAGTTGGATGATGAAAAAACTGAATCAACTGAAGAAAATGAAACAGAAGAAGAAGAACCTCATACCCCATTATTGAGGAGATCAATGAGGGAAAGAAGGCAACCAAAAAGGTATAGGCCACCTAATTTTCATTCGAATTTTTCTTTATCTATTAATGATGATGATCCCATAAATGTTAGGGAGGCAGTGAATTCAGAGGATAGTCAACTCTGGAAGAAGGCCATGGTTGAAGAAGTGGATGCCTTGGATAAGAATGAGGCATGGGATCTAGTTGAGTTTCCAGCTGGAAGAAAATATGTTGGTAGAAAATGGTTGTTTAAGAAGAAGTTTAATGCAGAAAGAAAAGTAGAGAAATACAAAGCTTAGTTAGTAGCAAAAGGTTATTCCTAGGTAGAGGGAATTGACTTTGGTGAGATATTTTCTCATGTGGCCAAGTTAACTTATATTAGATTTATTTTATCCATTGGTGTTGCTTTTGATCTTGAAGTGGAATAAATGGATGTGAAGAAATCATTCCTACATGGGGATATGGAAGAAGAAATCTACATGAAGCAGGAAAAATGATTTGTAGTGAAGGGAAAGAAAGAGTTGGTCTGTAAGCTAAATAAGTCACTATATGGTCTGAAGCAATCACCTAGGATGCAGTTCCAAAAGTTTGACACATACATCCTTGGATTGAAATTTGTGAGAAGCAGGGTTGATTAGTGTGTATATTCCAAGCAGGTTAGTAATCACTTCATTTATGTAGTGTTGTATGTTGATGACATGTTACTGGTAGGAAATAACATGGATGTCATCAAGGAGGTGAAATCACAACTATCCTCCAAATTTGACATGAAGGATCTCGGTGATGCTAACTTCATTCTGGGAATGGGGATTAAAAGAGATCGTGCAAACAAGAAACTCTGGTTGAATTAGAGAAAATATGTTGAGATGATATTGCAGAGGTTTAACATGCATGGAAGTAAACTGATCACGGTTCTTATACCTATAGGTGTAAAGTTATCTGCAGATCAGTGTCCCAAGACACATGAAGAAGAAGAGGACATGTCCCATGTTTTGTATTCCAGTGCAGTTGGAAGTTTGATGTATGCAATGGTATGTAATAGACTGGACATTTCACATGTAATGGGATTTTTGAGAAGGTATATGTCAAAACCAGGGAAGGAGCATTGGACAACAATAAAGAGGTTCTTCAGGGATTTGTGTGGCACTACCAATTATGGATTGTGCAACCAAGGATGTCCAGGATTGGACAGATTGTTGGACATACATGGGTTTGTTGATGCAGACTGGGCTAGAGATATGGATCGCAGAAGATCCACAAGTGGGTATGTGTTTAACCTATTTGGAGGAGAAATCAGTTGGATGAGAAAAATACAAGATGTAGTGGCACTCTCAACTACAAAAGATGAATACATGGCAGCCACTCATTCAAGCAAGGAAGAAATATGGTTACAAAGATTGTGTTCATGTATTGGGTTGGTACAACAAGCAGCGATATTAGATTGTGACAGTCAGAGTGAAATATTCTTGGCAAAGAACCCTTCTTATCATTCGAAGACAAAGCATATTGATGTTTAGTACCACTTTGTGAGAGACATGGTTGAAGAAAAGAAGGTGTTGTTGGAAAAAGTTGACACTTTGAAGAATGTTGCAGATTCATTGATAAAGTATGTGAGTAGAGAGAAGTTCTCCTAGTGTAGAGTAACAATGGGCATTGATGCCCTGGATTGTTGACTATGTAATCTTGTGAACCCTTGTATGCAAAGAAAAAAACAAGTGGGAGAATGTTGGGTATGTGCTATATTCTTTGCAAGTGTGTGTGTGGGCACGTTAGATTTGAAAACTACATCTGATAATCCCAACTTCCTCTAACCTTTGTGTCATGTGCGCTAGGTGATTTCTTGGGGGGGTCCTAGGGGGGCCAAGTATGGCCCCTTGGTTACGTACAGTGTTCGAGGCAGTGCCTCGAAATTTGTTTTTGGGCATTTTTTTTTCTATTTTAACAGAGTTTTCTATTTTTAATGGTTTTCTAAATTAATACCAGATTAAGGGATTAGGGTTTTGGTAGCTATGAAATACCTAAAATATTGTATATATTGTATTGTGAATGGTGAAATTAATACAATGAATAGTTGAAAGGTGTGGCACCAAGGAAGGCTGGTTTTCTCCCAGTTAAGGGTTTCCAACATAAATCTTTGTGTACTATGTGTATGAGCCATTGATTAATTTATGTTTTTCTTAAGAATTTGTATGCATTTCTTTACTTCACAGGTTTAAAAATTACATAGGAAACTCAGGCTATTAGAAAATCTCTTAATATTTTGGAAAGGGAACTCAGGACTACAAAGAATGTTATTAATACTTTTTCACAAAAGATAAATTTTTATCTTCTTCTCAATTGTAGAAATAATGCAAAACAATTGCAAGATATTATGAGGGAAATTGTATGTATCATTGGATATTAAGCATAAAACTGATAATCTTTGTAAGGATATGCATAATGACGAATTCAAGGAAACAATGGTAGAAGATGAAATTGTTGATAAAATGGATTTTGAGATAAGAGAAAGGCATATTGATAATGTTTATGAAAATAAATTGTTTTTGTAGATTGCTAAAGAAGTGGGAGTTTCTACTAATACATAATCTTTGGAACAAGAATTTGAAGAGTTTAAAAGGGATGTGGAAGATACCATATTGAGAAAAATGAAGCAGAGCCTTTGAAAATGGAACAAATCACTGGATTTATTCATTGTGCAGATGTTGCATCTTCTACCAAAGAAAGGGATTAGATGTATTATGAGAATAGACTCTCTTTGGAAAGTCATTCTTTACCTCACTTACAATCCTTTTACTATCTAATATCTCATGAGATAATGGAATATATTTTTGATATTTAATCTTGTCAAACATTCGAATCAGATTCGATAGAAGTTCCATTGAAAGATGGTTTGTAGAGGGGCACATAACTTCTCCCATGACAAATCATGTGCTAGTAAACAAAGAGACTAGAATTAATATCATACTCCAAAGGTATATAGAAGAATGGAAGGATAGAAATGAAATGGTCACAATAGCTTCATTGAAACCCAATTTAGATTCCGATGAAGATAAACGATGCTATATGCTATTAATGAATTACTAAGGTTAAGTGAGAATATCGAAAATCATATACAATGGATAGAAACAAGAGGTTACATTCATATTTTAGTTGCAATTTTGGGATGGAATAAGCCATTGATTAGGAAAATTACTATAGAAATACTTTGTAGATTGATAAAGGAAAAAAATCATAACAAGATGATAATAGATGAGGTGGATGATGTTATTGGTTTTATTGTTCTCTCACTTGCACGCAATATTAGAGAGGGCATTAGAGATTTGGAATTGATCTTAGAGATTTCGAAGGGTATGGATGTGTGTGAATAGATTGCAAAGGTACAAGGTTGTATCATCACCCTAGTTACAATGTCAAATAATGAAAACCCTAAAGTTTCTCAGGATGCAAAGGAAGTTTTAGAGAATCTCCTATACAATGAGTAGAAAGTAGTACACATGGATCTCAAGCGAACTATTTCAATCCTTTGATACATAAACTAAGAGAAGGAATGGTTGAAAGCACGGTTGAATATGTTGATGATGTTGTGCATAAATATCATGAGGATGACAAGGGAAAGAAGATCCCGATCAAGAGGTTGGTGAAAATATTATGTAAACTTCCATGAAATACCAGCTGATCAGGTAACATCATAGCTTCATGGAAACAATATAGGTATGAATCGATCATGCCAATATAGCATGTGAGTTGAAAGGAATTGGGTTATAATTCCTTCAATGACGCTTTGATACCTTAAGTAGTATGTTTGTGATGATATATGATTGCATGTATGTGAATTGATAATGAGGTAAGGGTGTGGTAGAAACATGCAATTGCGATCAAGTAAAGATTGTTAGAATATTTTTGTGCATGCGTATGATCACATGTCATGATTGATATGGTTAATATGTACTAACTAGAGTAAATTAATATTTACACTTATGTTATGAATTTGGATACCATGTGAAATAATGCCATGTGTTGAACCATTGGTTGATCCTCCAACATGTCTTGGTAAAACACATGAGTTGGCATTATGGTATTTATGAGTTAATGTGAGGATGTATTGAATGAATG